>JAFEMH010000787.1:570000-621179 GCA_022495995.1 Adenophora triphylla var. japonica
ACCCTTTCGCTTGAACTTTGGGTGCTCTTTCGTTGTAGTACAAAGACTATGTCTCCAGAAGAGTGCCAGGAGCTTCATCCGCTTCTCCCGGGAATGTAATTTTCTGTCCATTTTGCATACCCTTCTCCACAACCACTTCCAAGACCTTCTTCTCCCGTACAACCTTTTCGCCCTCGCATTGTGGGCGCCGGTCCTCATTCATTGATAGGGTATATGGTATAGGGTATAGGGTATAGGGTATATGGTGTAGGTATAGGGTATAGGGTGTAGGGTGTAGGTATATGGTATAGGGTATGTGGTATAGAGTATAGGGTATGTGGTATAGGTATAGTGTATATTATATAGGGTATTAGGTTTAGTGGTTTAGAATTTATTTATTTTTTCAAAAATAATATTTATTGACTCATATTTATTTTTTTTAGAGTAATTTAAAATAACTTTCATATTTTATATAAATAAAAATAATGGCATTATAAAATGAAAATTAATAAATATTTATGATTTATTTATTTTTTCAAAAATATCATAAATATTTATGATATTTTAATGTTTTTTAGTTTGTTATTTTGTTAATTAGTTCTAAAAATAAACAAAAATTACATTTTATTATCAAGAACGGAATATTTCCGTCGCCGATAAATAAAAAATATTAAATTATCGCCGGCGGAAATATTTCGTCGGTGTTTAATAAAAACATTTAATTTCACCGCCGAATTTTTCCGACGCTGATAAATTAAAAAAAATTAATTATTCAGGGGCGGAAATATTCCGTCGGTGTAATATTTCAAAAAATAAAATAAAAAATATTTTAATTTCACCGTCGGAATATTTCCGACTCTGATAAATAAAAAATAAAAAAATGATATATTTTCACCGGCGGAATAATTCCCGTCGATAAAGATTTAGCGGCGAATATTCCGTCGGTAAATCAACCGCCAAATTAACGGCGGAAATAAACGAATATTCGAGGAATATTCGTTTTAGCGGCGGAATTTAGCGGCGGAATTAAATTCCGTCGCTAAATTTGACGCCAAAATAATTCCGACGCTAAAGCCTATATTCCGCCGCTATTTAGCGACGGAATCTGTCCGTCGCTGATAATTCCGTCGCTAAATGACCTGTTTCTGGTAGTGTTACTTGGGTTGGGAACTTACTCACTGAGCTTGGTTTTCCATCACCTGCTACACCTGTGATCTACTGTGACAACCTTGGTGCCACCACCTACTCTTCTCATCCGGTTTTTCACTCTCGCATGAAACACGTGGCTCTCTCTTTTCACTTTGTTCGTGAGCAAATTCAGGCTGGTTCCCTTCGAGTACAACACATTTCCGGTTCGGATCAACTTGCAGATATTTTTACAAAGCCACTACCTCGCATACGCTTCCAACTTCTTCTCTCCAAGATTGGTCTTCTCTACGGATCGTCCATCTTGCGGGGGCGTGTTAAGGATGAAGCTCCTAATGTTCTGAGAGACAAACAAACAACGACGGATGTTCCTGAGCACGAGGCGCCCGCCCCATTTCCCTCCTGGCGTCCGCCTCAGTTGATTCACACAAATACCGCATCCTTTGCTCTTGATGCGCCCGCATCATCAAGGCCCAAGCGGCCGCCTCACCTGCATCAACACTCGGCCCAACCTCCTGGTCATCAGGCGCCCGCCTTGAGCTGCACAGGGCGCCCGCCTCAAGCTCCAGAAGCTTCCTCAGCATTCGGTCTTCAGCATTCGGTTTAAAGTCTTGATTTGTTTCCTAATTGTAATTGTTTCCTAATCTACATTAACCTTTTGCAATTGGTAAATATTGTTCCATATATAGATTAGGAAATCATCTCTTCCATGTATAGATAGGATCTCACAATCCTTGTACAATTAGGACTCTTCAATTGTAACTATATATTGAGCCATTGTGAATAAACAAAAGCTAAGGCTTCAAATTCTTTACAGTGTTTAGCTTGCCCAATCAAAGTCAAATGGAAATTGGAAGCCATTACACCAACTTTTGCTCTACGGGACTGCATTGCACTTGCATAAGATTTCAGATGAGCTGTAGGACACCCGGTGCCATCGAATTTTTCAACATCAGGCGTTTTGAAGTTTAGTGGGAGGACAACTGATGGGGACAACCTCAAGGACACTACAGAGAACTCTCCCTTGCTTATGACTTTCCTTAACATTTCTTTCAATTCTTTGACCTCGAGCTCGGCTTTTGTGGGCGGCACATATGGAGCCCCAAAATTAGGATCAGGCATGTATGAGTTTCCTTGATTATAAGAGCCGCCGTTAGCAAAAGTTCCATTTCCGTTCTGGGGGTAAAGAGCTTGCATGTATTGGAGGAAAGCACTGCAATTTGGTGGGTACTGTGAGGGATCTACGAAGAGATGGTGATTTGAAATGGTATTGTGGTTATTAGGATCAGGGATGGTATTATTGCCATTGGTATTTGTGTTGTTGTTCCCGCCGCCGTTGGGGTTGGTGTTGTTGTTCTGATTGACACCACTGCCATTGGGGTTGGTGTTGTTGTTCTGATTGGCACCACCGCCATTGGGGTTGGTGTTGTTGTTATGATTGGCACCACCACCATTGGGGTTGGTGTTCTGATTAGTTTCCCCATTTCTTTGATTCTACAACTGAACCAAAGTAGCTAGTAGTTCATCTTGCTGATTTCTTATCTGACGCATCAAACCCTCAACGTGAGCCCTCAAACTCCGTTCTAGCCATCCTTGCATCCCTGCTGGCGGCACAAAATCATGATTATTTCTTTCTTCCACCATCTTAATTGTCTGAATCTGTCCGGATGTAGACCCGCTACCTCGATTCAATCTCCCTTTACTGTTTTTGGTTGTCTTTCCAAGTTGATGCCAGGCTATGTATCAGAAAGGATGGTGTATGGGTTTAGAGGTGGAAGAGTATTGAAATTCCAAGCTTGGATCAAGATTTCAAAGAAAAAGCACAAACAAAAAGCCCCTAGAAATTCGGATAAGAACACACTTTATTTTGACACCCTGACTTGATTAATTTCTAGAACAGTGGATATTGTCTCAAAGTATAGGACCAATGTTTTTCACCTGTACTAATGGCCGTCCAAAACCCCTAACGAAGGGCCTATACTCTTTCGGGGATCCACTATTAGGTTAAGGTCTATTGTGAAGGTCTTAAAGATTTCAAGTCAATCCCGGCATTCTTAAACAAAGTCCACGTTTAGGTTGTTTATAACCTTTTCAAGGAATGCATGGGTTTGAAAGGAAATTATTTAGACAAAAAACCGGCTTAAATTCAAGGAAGTGTAATTTTTTGAAATCAAAGGACTCGAGGGTTTTGGCATGCTGGCTCGCATGTGGCTTACACCCTTGGTAATGGCTAGTTAGGCGAGCCTCGGGGCGGGAATGTCAATCGAGAGTATCGATTTGGGGAGCTTATAAGTCCCGTCGCTCAATCGGGCTACACCCCCTAAGGTTTGAAGGGTAAAAATCGAATATAAGTTTGAAAATGTGCGCGCGTATGCGGTTTCTATATTTATTTTTTTTTGGAAAATGATTTTTTTGAAAGCAAGTTAGGAAATATTTACAAAGAACAATTTTTCACATATATGTACAAGAAAGTGGATGAAACGTCCCCGCAAGAAGAGATGTTAGAGCATATATATACAAGAAAGACAAAACATGGAAAGCATGGCATGCAAAACAATTGAGTCTAGCCCACTTTTGGAAAATGTTCCCCTGCAGAGTCGCCATTGTGAGAGCCCGAGCTCGTGAAATTCCCGATGTCACGTAAGACGACGAGTTTCCCTCATGTTAATGTGCATCGAATACACTCGATTCCTCATAATGGTTACCCTTTTGAGTTTTGAAAATCACAAGAGTCGCCACCCCATTTTATTTTAGGAAAAATGAAGATAAAACATTAGTTTTGAAAAGAAGTGGGTTCAGGGGCTAAGTTACGAGAAGGGAAGGTGTTAGGCACCCTCCTCGCCCTTTCGGTCTCTAGCATGCACGCCGTCCTAGATTGATTTTAATTGCCTTGCCTATGTCTTATAAAAGTGTTGAATATATACGAGGACGTTTTTCTAGTCTAAGTATACTTTGTTTATTTACACGAAACGGAGTCGGTTTGGGTGGACCCTGCTCGATTTTGGAAAATGATTTGAGCATACAAAGAAGAAGGAAAATAAAGTACTTGGGGGAGGGAAATAATTACATGGAGGTTTTTGTACAAATTGGGAGACAAATCGCAAATGAATCAAATTAAAAAGTAAAAAAAAAAAAAGACGGAGTTCTTTGATGTTTCTGGGACTATTGCCCTGCTAGGACTTGCATATCTAATACAAAAAGAGGTGACTCTGGAACGAAAAAATGGGACTTTATTCCCAACACATAAAACATGCCTCACAAATTTTATGATGATTTCTAGGCTCATATTTCATGCCAAACAAGTCACCACAGCATGAACTACAAATCTGTCAGATGTCACAAAACAAAGTAGTGTACACAAAGAGCATGCATGCAGAGCACTTTATCATGAAAATTTCACAAAACACTCGTAATGACTTTTGAAGTAAATATGATTAGCAAGTAGAACACAAAAAATCAGGTCCTAAGGATGAGTTTTGAGGAATCAAATGACCTCTGACATTTCAAGTTCAAAACAAGGGTTCTGATAATCTGGGCATAAAGCCTTTAAAGAAAATATAAGAAGAGGGTCTTCCAGTGGTCCAAAAACTCCAAAAAAAAAAAAACATTTTTGGTTTCATTTATAATTTGGCTTTCATATACACTTGATATCATCTAAGCAGGAGCAGTTTTGAGAGAGATAATGAAAGAACAAGTCATGAAGGTTAAAACAGTGGATTCCAGAACAGCAGTAAAACAAGTGAAATACCATCATTAAAACTCAACTTAGACATGGATCCAAGGCATGAAACTTGACTTACACTTAGTTTAACATGTTATTAAGATGTTAGACCCTTTAAATAGCATAAGACATGAATGGAAACATTGATGGAAGCATGAGATTTGCAAGTGGACAGAGTGTATACTTGGAAGAACAAAGTAACTTTTCATGCTTTTTACTCCAAAAATAAACCATGGAAACTCATACAAGCACTCTAGAGTCATGAATACATGTTGAAATAAAGAAAAAGAGTAGACTATACAATTTCTCATGGGAAGAAAAATAAGAATAATCATAGAGATTCATAAAGGAAACTTGGATTCAACATCAACATCAACATCAACATCACAAGTAGCTAGACCTCAAACAAATTTACATTTCAAGCTTACATTTTGAAAGATCTACAAGGAAGAAGTATCTTTACCTAGTTCAAGGGAGTGGTGTGCTTCCTTTGTCTACCAAGGGAAGACTTTGATTTTGATTTGAGGAGTGTGTGTTTAATGTTTGAAGAGTGTATGAGTGTTTGAGAGTAATTGCATGTGTTTGTGTTTGAAGTAGTGTTTTATAGTGGTTTTGTGGTGGTGTAATGGTGGTGTAGGGGGATGAGATTGGGAGAGTTTAGAGAGAGAATGGAAAGTGTTTTTTTTTTTTTTTTGTAAGAGTGAAGTGGGGGAGTTGTTATGGAGTTATAGGATAATCCCCTTTAGAAATTGATGAAAGAGAGAGTAATAAGGATGAGAGGGGATGGTAGCTAAGGAGAATCTTCTTTTGCCATGTGTCATCACCGGTTTGGTCTTTTTTTGTTTTTCAACTTGGCCAATCCACTTGCTAGTTCTGTTGATATGTTTGACGAGTTTGGCTCTTGCACTGCTTTGCTCCGCAACTGTTCGGGTGCGCGCGCTTCAGAGTTCGGCTACCCGCGAGCCAAATGTCAAAGTTACTTGAAATAATTTTGCGGCTGATATGGTATATCTGAAATTCGTTAATGAGTAAGGAACATCATAATATGATTTTTAATGCACAAAAAGGTCGATAAAGGACTGTTTTGACGTTTCGGGCCTCGGTCCGGGGTCCCGAGGTCCGTATTTTTGTAAATATGACCGTTTATTCGATTTTTCATCCTGATTAAGAATTTGGACTCCGTTTTTCCATATCATGCACCGATAAGGCGAACAGACTTCTCGCGCAGCCAAATCGAGTCTTTTAGGTCAATTGCAAGGCTTTAGACCAAATAAAAGGGTGGGTGTCTACCGCTGTAAGCGCCGGTGACCGGCTGGTCATAGATGGAAAATTGGGGTAATTAAAGGATGGGGGAGGTGGAGGTAGTTTTGACATTTAAAATTATTATAAATAGAGCTAATACTCTAAAGCGGTTTTGATTTCAACCCATTAATCTTAAGATCAATACAAATATATAATGTTTTTATTGGTAAATTTCACCATATATAAAGTTAATAACCAAAATTAACTTGTATTGATTGGTTGTACACATATCAACTTTAATAATAAAGTGTGCCACTTAAAATATGTGAAAACCAAGCTGATTAAAAATTTAAAAATGTTACCGACTACAAATTTTTGAAATGAGAAGTACCATAATCCCAGAGTACAAATTTAGGAATGGAAAAGTATCATACTCCCAAATTTATTTAATGCGAATACCTTCGCTTTGTCTTATGTATGGTCGTAAATGGTTCAATTTATTTTGTTTCGAGATAATTTAATAATCGAATCTCTTAAAGTAAAGTGTGAGGTTAAATCATAAAAACAATTGTTGTAAATGGGAGTGACACATGATCTTTATATATTTTATAGCCAAAATCTAGGGAGAATTTGCATAAGTTATGGAGAAACGGGTTACGGGTATCCAGAACCTTTTGAAAGGATATTCAGAAATTTTGTATTGACAATGACCTTTGGCCCATGGTTACTTCTGGATATCATTCTCAAAGGTTCTGGATATCCAGAACCCTTTGAAAGGATATCCAGAACCTTTTGAAAGGATATCCAGAAATTTTGTATTGGCCATGACCTTGGCCCATTTCCTGATATCGCCTCAAAGGTTCCTGATATCCGTAACCCTTTGAAAGAATATCCGTAACCTTATGTAAGTGATATCCGTAAATTTAGAATTGGCTTCGGATATAAGTTTTAAGGCTTCTGATATCCATAATCAATGTTGGATATCCAACCTTGTGAAACCGATATCCGTAATCGAAATTTGGTCTTGGCCTTGGATTTGGTCTCAAATCTTTTTTCTGGATATCCGTCCCAAAGCTTCTGGATATCAATCCCAAAGCTTCTGGATATCCAGAAACCCGTTTCTCCATAACTTATGGAGAAACGCGTTTCTCGCTAGACCTACTCTATTTTATATATTATAAGCAAGGTTTCTCAATTTTCGATATAAGATAATATCTATAACACGCCCTCTCAAGTGTAGCGGGATTTGTCAAATCTTACAACGTAAACTTATCAATCGGGTGGCAAGGACATCGTTGACCGTTGGGCCTACACGTGTAATTCACCTGCTCTGACACCATCTTAAATTATAAGGTTACACCTTACAACAAATTGATGCTAATGGAGTGGTCCAGAATATTTATATATTATCGGCAAGGTTTGTAAATTCCCGATATAAGATAATGTCTCTAACAAAACCGCTTGAACGGTATAAAACAAGGTACTAACGTGGATCCGTGGTCGGGCAAGTTCCAATGAATTGGACACAAAATATAATTCATACAAGTCTCAATTACGACAGAGGGAGTGGGCATTTTCTACCTCTCCTCATCTAGCCTCCTCGTCATTCCCACTATGTCGACCTAGACATAGAAGAGCGTATAATAACTAAGTCCCAACAAAACTGAATGCCGAGCAAGGCATCTCTCAAGGCCGAGCAAGGCCTCCCTTCAAAGACGAGGAGCCCTTCCTCGATCTCTTTATATAACAAGGAAATGAGCCTACCTATCCTCACTCTCCACTTCACCGCGTCAACCCAAGCCGATCAGGCCTAGTAGGACGAATAGCAGGCCTCAAGCGCAAGTGCAGATTGCTATTAACCAAACCTATTTAAATAAAGACTGTGAACAGTTATAATCCCCCTATGATTATAACCTTATCTCACGATTTATCATCCAAAAAAGACTGAATAGTTATAATCCTTCTAGGATTATAACCTCCTCACCTATGAATTCCTATTTAACAAGGATTATACAATGCTATGCTAAAAAATTTGATGGAGAAAATCTTTCTCTTATTATAAATACCTAGCAAGTGTACTAGTTACCAATGTAGTAATATGCACAAAGCAAGGGTTGAATCCACAGGGACTAAAGTGGAACAAGTGTATTTTATTAGTGTATCAAAGTAACCAAGAAAAAGGGTTTGATTGTTTGAATTATTAATCCTAAGAAAGCAAAATAAATAAATTAAAGAAATCAAAAGAACAAGGGATTCATGAATTCAGGATCGTAAAAATTATCACTTTATGCTATTTAAATCATGTAAAAAGAATTCAATCTAATTCTTGAATCCGTTCACAAAATTCTAGAGTTAAGATGTTAATATATTCAGTTACGCCGTTAAAACACTAATATCTCTATCTTGTTTATATATTTCGTTAATTCAATATAAACATTTAAGAGATTTAATTAAGACATAAGAACAAAAAAACCAAGATTCATTGATTTCAGTTACGTCCTGAATTAAAACTATTATTCTAAACAATGGTCAATTTATAAATCATTCATGTTACTGAAATGATTTATACCCAAATAGATTCATAGGCCAACAATAAACATACAATTGAAGCCTAAGAATGATCTTGAAGAATGTTGAGAGAACAAGAACGAGAGAGAGAGAAGGAAGAATTAAAACCCTGAAATAAAGATCAAATTATTACTTATCTCAATCCACGAATCAAATAACTTAGCCTTGAAGGGCCATTAAAATAAATAAATAAATCCTTGAATTTGAATCTTCAATCCTTGTAAAAAAAATATAAACTATGTAATATATGATAAGGGGGAAGAAAAGATAGAGAGATAAGAGAAAATAAGTGATGAGAGGGATATGAAATATTGTCTAGGGATCCTTTATATAGTAGGAGGGAGGAAAAATTCCTAATTTACAGTCAAAGAAGGTCAATTCCTAGTCAAATTAGGATTCTGCTGAAAATTTGTCACAAATCTGTAGCTATTTTAATGAAACTGCCTAGGAACTGCTGCCACGGACCAGATCAGTCACAAATAATCCATCAGAAATCCCTAGGCGCGATCGCCCTTAGTTTCTGGCCAAATGGCGCAGCCGCCCTGATATTGGCGCGGTCGCTCGGCCTTTGGCCCTATTTTCTCGGCCACTCCTCGGCCACGACCTACAAACTGCGGCCTCTTCCTTCCTTGGCCGGCCACCCACAACCTTGCCCAGCACTGCCGACCAGCTTCCTCATTTTTGCTGTAGACCTTCCACTTCCTCTGTATTGCAATTTAGCCCCTGAACTTTAGAATACCAGTTTACTCCCTAATTTTCCACAATTGCAATTTGGTCCCTAAACTTCCAAAACAAGCTCATATCCTCAATGTTCTGCATAATTGCACTTCAATCCCTGTACTTTCAAAATACTACAAAATACATTAAATTTCAAAGATTTTGAGCACCAAATAAGCTTGGAAACATATCTTTTGGATGGGTAAAACCACATCCATCACTATGTCTATAAATACGAGCCATAATTCACATTATTTTGGTAATATATCTTTTGACTCTAAACTCTTGTCAATTGATTTCTTTCTCTAAACACAAATACTTACTCTCACACCGGAGGGCCTTCGCCGGTGAAGCCACGGCTAAGTTTACGTGTTTGTTCATCTTTTTCAGGCTATTCAATCATCCAGAATACAACATGCCGTTGGATTTGGGCTGATCCGAACGTTTTTTGCTTCATCAGTTTGGTTCCATTGTCGGGAAACGATTCGAAAAACACATTTAATAGCTTGAAAAATTTTGCTCTAAATCTCCTAATCATAATGGAAGTCGGACGTACTGCTAGTATTACTCCTGAACATGATAATGTTCTTGAGGAAGAGACTCATGGCAACACAAGGGCTGTTTTTCCTTTTCTTAATGGGGATCTGTCTCCTCCACCACCGCTAATGGAAGGGCTGTCGCCTCTAGGAATGAATCGGCATTCTAGGGGGAAGCCGGTAACTAATACATTACAGAAGAATCCTCCTCGTCGTCGGCACCGAGGAAGGCCTGCTGGTAGCCAGACGACGAGGAATGGCGTCCACGGGGAAACTGGCCCCAACCCACAGGTTGATCGCAAAACTCTACTGCATCAACAAATGGAAACTTTGCAACGCATTTATGAAATGAAAAATGCCTTGCCTCTATTAGATCCTGAACATTTACTGGCTAAATTTTAAGGCCTATGAGGATTGGAAATTCCCTTGAAGGGCAGAGCTGGGTTGACAGGCTCGGTAGTCAGGGGAATAGAGAAAATATTACTCGTGCCCAACATCCCCCTCACCATGGCATCTCTGGTAGATCTAGACAAAACCCCCAAGATGTCCCTACTCGTCACAAGTCACATGGGAATGGCAACGTAAGGAATGAGGTAGACATGAGAAGTCATTTGAACCACCTAAGGGAACAGAAGGTTAATTATGTTGACTTGAAAGCAAGGCTTAGTCAGGCAAGGAAAAGATCCCCTTCTCGTCCTAACCCCTCTCCTCGGCACAGGAGCCCACCTCGTCATAGGAGCCCTCTTCAGCCAAGGAGCCCTCCTCGTCACAGGACTCCTCCCCACTTAAAATTTGAACCTAGAAGGGACAAAGCACCATCTGGGCATGGGGATAGTCACCAGGAACACTTGTAACACAGTAGGGTGAATGGGCACCAAAACAAATAAAGACCCACCGTAGCACTCATGTTAGTTCGGGGATCGATGCGCGAGAAATTCTCCTCTTGAAAAAGAGGCTGGATGAAATGGAGATAGGAAAGAAGGAAGTGGATGATGACGATACCAGTGCCACTCGTCCTTTCTCCCAAAGGATTAATGATCTACCTCCCAATTCGGCTCTTAAAATCCCAAGCTTCGATAAGTATGCGGGAACCACCGATGCACGGGATTATGTGCAAAGCTTTGAATCCACCATAGCTCTCCTCACTGAGGCAAATGATATATTCTGCAAGGCCTTCACAAGTACCTTCTCCGGAACAGCCCTGTCCTGGCTCCGTGAGCAAAAGAAGGGATGCATTGACAGCTGGACGATCATGAGAAGGAGATTTCTGGATCACTTCGCTACAGCTGGGAAGAGAAAGAAGAGACTTGCTGACCTTGCTAACATCAAGCAAGGGAAGAATGAAACAACTCTGAGTTACTGCAATCGATTCAGATCCATGTCAGACCAAGTGGAGGAGAGCCTGACAGACCGAGAGGTGATTGTTTGTTTTAACTCAAGACTGAGACCCGGGCAACTGATATATGAACTTTCTTCTAGAGAGCATAAATCAAAATCCAATCTATACATTGTGGCTTACATTGTAGCTATGGTAGAGGAGAAAAGTAAGAAAAGGGCTGAGAAACCAGAAGCGGAGACAGCTGGAACCCACAAGACCTCCAATGGAAGTGGCTACAAAGGGGAAAAATAGAACTTGAGCTACTGAAAAAGCCGAGGTTTTTACCCCCCCCTCACAAAGCCTATCACAGAAATCATACAGTTGGTGAATCTACCAGATCCCCGACCACTTAATAATAAATCGAAGTACACCCGTGACAGCTCCAAGTATTGTGCCTTCCATAAAGACCATGGACATGACACGAAGAATTGCATCTCCCTCAAGAGGATACTACAGAGATGGGTAGACGAGGGAAAACTTGATCGATACATTATGAGAAGGGATAACAAGCAAAAAAGAAAAGAAGACAATGACAATGATGATGACGAAGATAATGAAAAGGAAGACAGGCCTCCTAGGGCTAAACTCCATGTCATACGAGAGGAGACTGTCTCCAACAAAAAATTAAAAGACTAGATCCATGAGCTGAGCAAAGTCTACCACATCCCCGCCTGGATTCACAAGGAAGAGGAAGTCATCAACTTCTCTCCTAATGATCTAGCCGGAAGTCATGCGGCCCGCGAACAACCCTTGGTGATCAAAAGGAGGATCGGCAATTGTGAGTTCGAAAGACTCCTCATTGACTCAGGGGCCTCCCGAGATATTATATATTACTCCACATTCCAGGAGATGAATCTAAAGGATAGCATGTTGGAGCCATACTCTGAAAGAATAGAAGGCTTCACAAACCACAAATTCAGCGCAATGTGAACAATTGATTTATTATTGGAAGTGGGAGAGCATCCCTTCCGCACTGAGGCCACAGTGACATTTGTAGTCATGGACCTAGCAAGTGATTACCAAGCCATCATAGGCATTCCAAATCAAGGCAAACTTGGGTTGGTCGCCTCCCTCCCCCACCAACGAGTTAAATTCCCCACTCGTGCTGGGGTCGGATGCGTTAGAGCGACCCCCAAGTACTTCTTGGAATACGTGATGAGGAGCAGAAAAACATCCAAAAAAGTTGAGGTGGACACACCAAAGGAATATATGAAGATCCCTAAGTCTATAAAGACTACTAGCACCAGTTTAAGGCTCAATCTAATTCTTGAAGCAAAAGATGAGAACCACATGATCCTAGTTATACAGGAAAACTATGACACAGTTCTATCCGTCCCAGATATAGCCCCTCATCTCATTACCGACCGAAACTCGGGGGACGACCCTGACTGGCGACAAGGAGAGCTGCAGGACATAAACGAACTATAAAAAATTGAGGTACTAGACATGCAAGAGGATGACAACAAGGACATAGTTATGTCCGTCCCAGATATAGCCCTTCATCTCGTCATCGACAAGAATTCGGGGGCCAACTCTGACTTGAGACAAGGAGAGCTACAAGACGTAGACAAACCAGTGGATTTGGCTATCACTACAACAAAAAATTCAAACTACGATGAACAAACTAGCCGAAGACTCCAGATGGGCGAAAGCTGAAACATCCATGGCATTCTAATCACCTACGGAAGCATTACCATTAATCCATAGTCAATCTTTTATGTAATAGATTAGTGCTCTTTAGTATTTTTCTTTATTTTTTAATTAAGCTTACAGTTTGATGTAATCAGTTTCAGTTAATGAAGATTTAATTTTCCTCAAGCAAACGACTGGCAAAGCAAATGACGACAAAGGGAGTGAGTCTTCTCTACCTTTGCTCGTAGACGAGGAGATCCCTCCACATCATCAAAGGGACAAATTCCCATCTCAATTGCCTAAGACCTATGACCGAATGACCTTCCTCGACATAGAGAGGCAAAACATTAAAAATTTACCCAAGACCTATAACCGAATGACCTTCCTCGGTATAGAGGTAAAAACATAAAAATTTCCCAAGACCTATGACTGAGCGACCTTCCTCGGCATAGAGAGTCAAAACATTAAAAAATTATCCAAGACATATGGTCGAGCAAGCTTCCTCAGCCTAGAGAGTTAAGACAAAACAATAGAAGAGTCATGTCGAGGAGTCTTCCTCGACATAATGACCAAACTTTCAAATTTATCGTGATTTAAGGCCGAACAAGCTTCATCGGTTTAAAACCATAAAATACAATCGACGAGAAGAGCCTCATGGGCTCCTAAAGATAGTGACACTTGTGAAAATATTCAACAAGTAATCACACAACATACATTCAAACAGTCAACAATAAAATTGAAAACGACAAAGAATTGGGAAAAAGCATTTCTATTGATATAAACGATGAAGTACATAGGGCTTATTCTATTACAAAAAGAAAGATTAAAAATCCTAAGCCTGATTATTAGTGAACAGCTCATCTTGGCTAACTCCGGCTTCAAGAATGGTGATTTGTTCAGTAGAAGTATCCTCGGCCTGACCTTCATCTGCTTGCCATAGCTCCGCCTCCTCCTCTTCGACCTGAATATTATCAATTAAAGCATTTATGATCTGAGGATCAACTGGAGGTGGGGCCCATGCCTCTCGGCCTTCCCTTGCACTCTGGCAGCAATAATCTTGAGGGCATAATCAGAATATGGCACCAAGGCATGGCCGGTACGAGCTAGATCATCATATGAGTCTTGGCAGACAAGACGGGCAAACATGCCCACATCGATGTTGAGAGTTGGATCCATCACGGCCCATCTGGTTAAGTGAAGATTGCCATCAAAATACATGGTGGCCATCTTGTCGGCCAGAGCTTGCCTGAAGGCCGAGCTGGCCTTAAACTGGGAGTTGCCTCAACAATCTTAGAAGGCAGGTCAGCCTCTAATCTTTTCAGCCTCTAACCTTTTCGGCCTCTGCCTTGGCCGCCTTCTGTTCATCCACCTCAGCCCTCAAGGACTTCAGCATCACCATGGCTTTGGCCAGATCGGCATCATTCTTTTCAATATGTCGTTGATGCTTTTGTGTCTGCTCGTCGGTGGCCTTGCCTTTTATTGCCTCCTAGATAGTCATCGTGGCAAGCTACAACAAAGAAATCAAGAAATTGTCAATAAAACTACAAGTATTATGAAGACGAGAAAAAAAAGGAAAGAGTGATGAGAAAGCTATCTCACTTAGAAGGAGGCCCTTTTGATTGGCTAGATGCTCCCTTCTCTGCTTAGCCTCTATCATGTGTTCGAGTAGGTTCTCGTCCATTGAACAATGGACTACAGCCCGGCCTAGCCTGAGATTGGGCCCCTTTATGGCCGACACATCCAAACCTCTAATCGTGGGGTAGATGGCTAACTTCTTGACCACCTCATCGGCTTCAGTATATGTTTGCACATGCTGAGCAGTGACCTCCGGTGATTCAGTAATTCTCTTGGAGGGGGCTTCCTCCTGCTCGATGTCTACCCTTGACCATTTTTGGGCAAAGCTTCTCCCACCGGCCTTAGCCCTTACGGTCTCAGCTTGATCGGCTTGCCTTGTTGTCGCCTCATCGGCACTCGGAGAAAAAGTCTGGGAACTATGCCCCTCGTTGACTTGGGCGCCTTTCCCGGCATCTCATTCCTCGGTAGAGGTAGCAGCACCCCCACTGACTTCAAGGGCAATGCACTGGCGTCCTTAGTGGATATAATTGCTTGGCGCTGGACGGAGTTGTCCCGTCTCTTGGTCTGAGCCGAGGAGCGTGATGTCCTCCTCCTCAGCTTCATCAAGGTCTGGGTATCCATGAGTTCTTCAGACATTCTCTTTTCTTCTTCCTCAGTTAGATCTGCGAATACGAGAAATAACGATTAGTAGAGTTACGAGAAAGAGTAAAAAGCAGAACAAAAAAGCACAAGTAAGAAAGACGAGGAAGGATAAAAATTTACAGCCGACTAAACCGTCCTCGGCCAAACACTTGTCATTATGAAGTTTGTATGTGTCACAATCTGAATGAAAAACAAAGCCGGGGTGCACCCTCTAGTCTGGAAATATGTTCCCCCTTACAACGAGAACCAAGGTCATTAGGCCGTCCAAAGTGGACCAGCACAGAGTTCCCACCTCCGCAAATTTCCTTAGCCTCTCAATTAATTGCCCACTCCATTCAGGCCTCCACACCTCCCCGGGCACACGAGGGTACTCCGAGGGAGTAGCAAATTTCCAGCCTTGTCGGCTCTCCACTCTGATGACGTGGTTACTCCACCTCGACACCTTGCTCGACATGGGAAAAATTAATTTTGGCTGATTGGGATCACTCCTTATCACCACAAGTTTTGAATCCTCCTTATAGCTGATGGTAAAGAAATGATGGAAGGCAGACTGGCAGGGCTCAAAACCTAGGCTACGACAAAGGACAATGATGCCGGTGAGGAAACTCATGGCATTGGTACCCAGCATAGCCGAAACAGCTTGCATATCCTCAAGGAATTTGTTAATAAGGGGGTCCAAGGGAAGACCGAGTCCCAATTGTAACTGCTTAAAGAAGAAGTGGACATGGTTCAGGCTATAGTAGAAGTCAGTCACGGCTTTCTCGGTTTTAAGGGGGACACCGGGAAAATAACTTAGGCGGTACTTGTCCCTCGATACCCCATACCTAGAGTGGAGTTCCTCTATCGTGGTTTCCCCTGCTTTTATGGGTTTAGGCCTAGGGGTATAAGTCCTACCTTGGCCTGTTCCTCCTCGGCCTCTTCCTCGGCCTCCAGATTGGACTCCTCATCGAAAGCGTCTACGATCCTCCCCGGAGTAGAGGGGCAGTAGGACGAGCAGAGTCAGCTACTCTCCCAGTCATAAATGCACAATAAAAAGAATAAGTGTCAGAATTTGACCAAGGCAAGATGAAAGGATGAGGAAGTATATCCCTCCTCGTCCTATTAACTAAAAGCGAGGAGGGATCCTTACCCAACAATGGAGGTCGCTCCAGGTGGTCAGACTTCAGGTAGTACAAGTTGATGTGATCAAGGATTTCATTCCAACCATGGAACAACACAATATTTGGGGTCCAAATGTTAAGTCGGTCTATCCTAAACCGACTAGGATAACCGACGTCAATTCTAGTATTTTGATACCTTGTCGAAATTTCCCCTATCTCTCCCAGACTTAGCATCAGCCATGGTCCGTCGTCGGTCCTTTGGTAGATCCTAAGGGTTTGGGTATGGTAGCAGTAAAGGGCGTTGGGATTGCTTCTCCATGTACGTGCTATTTCTAAATATGAGGAGGGCACAAGAATAAACACAAGAAATTGTTCAAGAAAATCTTCAATCAAGAACAACAATGGCGGTTTTTGAACAAACCCACCAAGAACACCAAAAACCCCAGAAATTACGAAGTGCAAATGCAAGAAATATACAGAAAAGAGAAAGATTTATACCTTAAATCGAAGTTTGATGAAGAAAACAAGGGTGAAATCAAGAACAAAATGCGCGAATCTGGGTAACGGAGTCAAGAAACCAAGAACACGAAATGGCGATTTTAAACTTGCTAGTTCTCTCTCAAGGATTAATGATGATAAAAGATTGAAATTGCAATGGGATTTGGCTTATATACCCAAGTTCGAAATGGTATGGGTCAAAATATGGATAAAGTGATGCCGTCCTTTCCGAGCATTAAATGCTGTAGTGGGTTCCCAAGGAAAATGTCAGACTTCGTACGACGCGCCCATCATTACACGAATTAACCGGCGAAAAATGAAGCGCCACATGACACGTAAGAGCAATTTCGTATTGGTTTAATCCGAGGTAGGGCATCACTTCCTCCTCGGCATAGCCGAGCTAGGAAGTCGGGGGCCACTAAACGGTATAAACCAAGGTACGAATGTGGATCCGTGGCCGGGCGAGGCCCAATGGATTGGGCCCAAAATATAATCCATATAAGTCTCAATTACGACAGAGAGAGTGGGCCTTCCCTACCTCTGCTCGTCTAGCCTCCTCGTCATTCCCACTATGTCGACCTAGACATAGAAGAACGTATAATGACTGAGGCCCAACAAAACTAAATGCCGAGCAAGGCATCTCTCAAGGCCGAGCAAGGCCTCCCTAAAAAGGCGAGGAGCCCCTCCCCCGTCTCTATATATAACAACGAAATGGGCTTACCTAGCCTTACTCTCAACTTCACCGGCGTCAACCCATGCCAACCAGGCCTGGTACGACGAAGAGCAGTCCTCAGGCGCATGTGCAGATTGCTATTAACCAAACCGATTCAAATAAGGACTGTGAACAGATATAATCCACCTAGGATTATAACCTTATCTCACACGTTTTTTCATCTAACAAGGACTGAACAGTTTTAATCCCTCTAGGATTATAACCTCCTCACCTATGAATTCCTATTCAACAAGGATTATACAATGCTATGGCTATAAATACAAGACATAATTCACATTATTTTGGTAATCTATCTCTAAACTCTTGTCAATTGATTTCTCTCTCTAAACACAAATACTTACTCTCACGCCGGATGCCCTTCGCCGGTGAAGCCTCGACTAAGTTTACGTGTTTGTTCTTTTTTTCAGGCTATTCAATCATTCATGATACAACCTGCCGCTGGATTTTGGCTGATCCGAAAGTTTTTGGCATCATCACCGCTATTTATTGGTTTGGAGATATTTCAGATGTAGTCAAATCATAAGATTTTTCAATCAGAACTAAAAAAACCACAATGATTTGATTCAGTTTATGTGAACTGTCATATGATCAGGTGATTCAGACTGCATTTTAAACCTTAAACCATGGTCTAAACACGATTTAACTTGTCTAAACAATTGCAGATAGATTTGATTGGTGTTTGGGGTAGAATTTTTCTTAAACATCGCATTGACATCTTGGCTCATTTGGTCCTTTAGCATCTTTAACATGACACTTTGTCTCTAAGAACTTGAAGATGCAGGTTTAACCATTCTTATGCAGATTCAACCGTTTCTATTTGTTAGGGATCATTACTACGCAAGGATCAAAGATCAAGTCTCACACATTTCAAATGCAATTCTAACGGAAGAGAAGACCATGGCAACACTCCCTTATCTTCAGCAACCTGATCTGGATTTTTAGGGATTTTCGGTTATACATTTAAACAACCTTTATCATTATTGGGGTATAAAAGGAGAGAGAGGGATAGGCACCATGGATATCAACTTTGCAACTCTCACTACACTTTCACTTTGTACACACACAACATAAATTTATAAACATTTTTGGTTAAGGTAGGCTTTTCCTAAACCCTCTCGAGGTTTTGTGTCTGAGATCATTTGATTAAGGGCTTTTCTCGTTACATCTTGGAGTAGCATCTTGAATTTTCTCATTCTTATATTTCATTTGTGCCCAAAATCATTCCACCAAAAGTTTTATTTCAAAGCATACAAAAAATTGATCAAAACAATTTGGCGCCGTCTGTGGGAACTTTGATTTTTTAAGTTTGCTAAGAAAATTTCAAGATGAGCAATCCTAGTTCTGGTCAAGATATGCAGAATGTTGCAGGAAGGACTGGAGCACTTAGAACATCTGGAGCTCAAGTTGCACATACACTTGGAATGCCTTCTCAATAATCTTTATCGATTGTCACCTCTTCAACCGTGATTCCTCAGGAGATGACCTTTGAATTTGTTACTAATCTGACCAAGATGATGGATTACTTGAAGAATCAACACGAAACTCAACATCATACCAACCAGATATTTTTCAATGCTATTACCCGTCTTCAACAAGAATCTTCTCAAGGTCCTGGATCGTTTCCAGTGTCAAGCAAAATATCTCCCTTACAACCTAGACATTTCAGTTTTGCAGGAGATTTAGGTGCAGGGGGTTCAAGAAGTCACGTGATCCAGACAGAAAGCATCATCACTAATTCGTGTTCCACTTTGCCAACCTCAATTCCATCATTTCAGACACCATCTTTAGAATTAACAGGGGGTTTTACAAATTATGCATATAACTTTGTTAATCCTAATCCTAATCCTAATCCTAATCCTAATAACCTTGATGCAAGGAATTTCAGGTTTAGGTCAGCTTCATCAAACGGACTGACGAACTTCTACCCATCCTGCCCGCAAATTAATTCGTATGAACGGGGACGGAACGGGCCGGCCCATTTGGCCATCACCAATCTAGACCACATTCCACTAGACTCCAATACTTTTGTTTATTATTTAATGCAACTTGAATTTTCCAATAATAAACTGAACCAAATTCCACTTTCCGTTGTTGGAAAGCCATTTATGGCTGAGAACTTTTAAAATTTAGGGACAATCTTGTCAATATATATTTTTACATTTCAGTAAGGTTTCTACCACAGTTTTGCACGTCTATCAAAAAAATATTTAAAAAATGATACACATTTTAAATAGATTAAGGGAATAATTGTTCAAAAGTAACAATATTGTTCATAATTCAAGTCAATAAAAATCACTTAAATAGAAATATTATTATTCAGGAACATAAGAAGAAGTAGATGCGGATAGATTTGATTGGGCTTTTTGATGAAATCTGCTGTCATGTTGGCTTCTAGTAAGGCATTAACAAATCGAAACCTGATTATCAGATTCTTGATTACCCATCGTTAGCCCAAATGGTCCGGTCTTTTGGGTCTATAGAAAGTAAAGGAAAATACTTCTATTGCTGGGCTTACCCTCAACTCCAATCAGCTCCTAGTCCAAAGTGTTTTTCTTTATGAATATAATTCTTGTGACACCACTGTTTCGGTCAGAGATTTGTAAATTTCAATAGAGTGGAATACAATAATGTTCCCTAACAGGGATTCGGGGTTTGTGCGGGTTAGTAGTACGTCGTTCTGAAGCACAGTATTTATTTATAAGATTATAAAATAACTTTTTATAAAAAATGTATCTTACTTTTATACTTTTTGATGCAATACCACTTCCTTTCCCAAAATAAATTTCAAACAATATTTAGATTTGCTTTTAACCGAAAACAACAACTTGAATGCCGCTCCTGATATTCTGCCCAGAATCTCGCCATTGGTTGATGATGATCAGCCGTTATTTCTTTGGTTGATAGATGGAGTTGTTATGTCGTCGTTCGACCAAGTCCAAACGGTCACAAGATTAAGTTATTTATCCATAATTATGTTCCAGAAAAATAGAAAATATACAACAAATAATTTCAAGGCGTTAGTCCAAGATGTAAGTCAAGACGTTACCTCAATATGGATGATCAAGATGTAGAACATGCTGAGTGATTTGTTGGGGTGAAACAATTGTCCCCAAAATATTGAGGCCTTTCCATGCTGAATACGGAAGGTTTTAATAATTTGTCAAGTGTATCTTCGTGTGACGGTTGAAAGGAAGTTGCAGAGTCATAATAGAAGTCAATAACCATCATTCTCGGATGGTTCTGTATATTAAAAGCAACAAATCTCTTTGAATCCCTTCCATGCCGGTGTCCTTTCCTATATTACGGTAAGATCATCCCTAGAAGGCGCAATCTTTCTCATTATTCACCCAAATTCAAAGCGCAAGTTCTTCAGCATCTCTTTCCAAAAAGTGAGTTTGCTTCACCGTTCAACTAAATCAGTTTACCCGAAAAGTTTATTCATATCCCATACTAACATATGCCTTTATTTGCAGTGACTCGATCCGTCATCACAGCGAACGATATTGTGGCCAAGTATAAGGGCAAGAAGAAGATGGAAGGGAGTCTCCCTGAGGCGGACGACAAGGTCACGTTGAAAAGGAAGAGGGATGATCAAGATATGGATGCAGAGAAGGAAACTCGGAGTGAGGAGGCTTTAGAGAATCAGGTAATGGGTTATTTTGGATTTTTGCTTTGAATATCCTTTCGTGTATTGGTCAACCCCGCTTATTTTTTGATGATAGGCTGTAACGATAGCCAAGATGGTGTCCAAAGAAATCAGGATGTGGAAAGTAAATTGCGATACTCTAGACATGGATAGGGCTGAGTATGAGAAAGATCTGAAGGATGCTTTCAAAATACTGAGAGAGAAGAGGTTAGAAGTCAAGGCTAAAGATGAAGAAATTTTGAGATGGGTTGCCATACTTGCCAATGCTAGTAAGAGGCATGTGAAGAAAATGGAGATGCTCCATGATGACATGATGAATGAGACCGCGAAGTCAGTTTTTGAAGCAAGAATTCAAATGATCAAAGAATACCGGGTAGGAGAACACGTGAACTGGAACTTGGAGGAGGAGAATGCAGCCTTACAGAGGATCCTTGACAAAAAGCCGGGTGAAGTAACTTCTAAGAAGGTCGAGCAGGTTGAAGATGCTCAAGACAGTAACACTGAATGATCATAGGATGCTCCTTCTTTTCTTTCGGAAAAAATTGATTTGATGAGTATTTGCCCTCATAAAAAGATTCTTTGGTTTGTAAAGACTCATAAGAGTCGGCACATTAGGTTTTAGAGATGTTAACAAGAGATTTAACGAGGAAAGCCCTTAAACAACTTGTTCGCCGGAATAAAACCTCAGAAAGATGGAATATTATTAGTAGGGTGATGGTAGAGAACGAACGAACAGTACAAAATATGTTGCCAAGAGAACTAATGTGTGTGTGTGTATACATGTGTTCGTCTATTTAAATTACAAATGATGGTAACGGTATCAACTAAGTAAATGCAATCCCTCCTTGTGTGCCTAGAATCTCACAGGAGGTTACTGATGCAGTCTACATATCCGTTCCTGAGTAAATATTGTTGAAGACGTTTGTTTGACTTGGTCCATCAAGCTTTGTAAAACGGTTCCTACAATGTCGCCTTCCAGTCATCCTGAACGAAGCGGATAGTCTATCAAGTTGTACTATTAAGATGATGTTTCAGGATGTAACATGCTACTGTAGTTTTTTACCCCGAACAATTGCCCCTGAATTTTTGAAATATCTCAAATGTATAAATTTGAATTTCAAAAATTCTATCTCTAACCGCCTGGTTGCTGATCTTGAAAGGCGATATGTTCTGCTTGGTTCACGGATGGTGCATGGCTTAAATTGAGGTAAGGATTAACATAAAATCCGCCAAAGAAGATAAATCTTCTCTATATATACGGGATGAGGATATTGAAGACTTTATCAAATTAATCAAGAAAGACAAAATGTCATTCGGTAAGTCTTCTTTAATATTACCTCTGAACTTCTTGTATACAACTGGATGTTTACCATCGTCTTTTCAGTTGTCCGTTTGAAACCAAGGTTCGCTGCAAAAGCTTTGGTCACCAAATACAAGGGAAGAACTAGTGAAGACATGCTTCCTGCACCCAGGTTGGAGCTTGGGAACACCTCAGGAATAAAGAGAAAGAGGCAAGGGAAGAAAGACATAGAAGAAGTGGGCTCCAACGAAGATGTGTTAGAGACTAAGGTATAGTAATTCTTTCCCTTTTATTTCCATACCTAGTTTTGATAAAAAAATATTTTGATTTTAGGCAATAGCAGTGGTTAAGATGATGGTTAATGAAATCAAATGGTGGAAGGATAAGGTTGTATCTTCAATAATGGAGAAGAAAGAATATGAGGCGGACTTAAAAGTGGTTTTTGATATGTTAAAGACAAAGGAAGAAGAGATGGAAGAGATGAGAAAGAAGCATGTTCAGGAGATGAAAAACCTGCGAGATGAACTGGTGGCTAAGGCTGCTAAATCCGTTTTCGACTCCAGAATTGAGATGATCAAAGAGTACCAAGCTGGACAACACTCATCTTGGAATTTGGAGGAGGAATTGGTTGCTTTAAGGAGGATTGTTAATGAAAGGCCTTGCGAAATGGTTTCTAGGAATGAGGATATGTTGGAGCGGGTTGGTGAGACTTTGGAATGAAATAGGATGGACAAGTGCAAGGACCTTGTTCTTGATTGATGAGGCCCTTTCTTTTTTTTTTCCGAATATTTGATGTTGCCAATATCTATCCTTGACATCTTGATGAATTTTCTCTTTATGTTTTTAGAAATAATAATAAATGGAAAAGATGTTTTCTTTTCATCTTGATGTTTCATTTTGGCAACATGTCAATGTCGCTACCCAAGATTCGATTTTAGGTCCATAATATTAACCAAGGGAAAGAAGGTAATCAACATGTACTTGACACATTGGCCCACCTACACCTTAGCTAAAATATGAAAAACGTGCGTCCCGAGCGAAGGTGTAGATAACCTTAGTATCTCGAGAAGAATGTTAATTCTTCAAACCTTTTGGAGGGGTGAAACCCTTTAAAAGAAAATATTTATATAAATAAATTTAAAGCTGACTCGATAAACAATAATGCCTTATATAGGAAATTACCAATTTCAGACAGATTAGAAAACTTGTCATCTTCCTCATTTAGACATGTTGTCGATGTCATCTCATCTTGCAAAACAGAAACAGGCTAGGGTAGAGCTAACACCCCTCCGATGCTTAAGTCAGTAAAACATTGAAATGTGTAAATCAAATTGAAATAACATAAAAGTAAAGTTAATTGAATCATACCTGATCGTTGGAACATAAGTTGGTGAGTTGTTCACTTACATGAAGTACAACTTGAGGTGAACGGCATTCTAGTTCCTCGGGATTCGTACCCCATCCAAGGTTGAAAGACTATACGCTCCTTTTCCAGCTTCTGCGTCAATTAAGTAAGGTCCTTCCCACTTAGCTGCGAATTTTCCTGCATTTAGTTCTTTAGTGTTCTGAAAGACTTTTCTCAGGACCATGTCCCCAACTTGGAACCTCCTGATGCGGACATTCTTGTTGTAGGACTTAGCTATTCTTTGTTGGTAAGCTGCCATCCTGACTTAAGCCATATCCCTTAGTTCATCAATCACTACCAGAAACTGGTGTTTTAGCGACGGAATCAACAGCGACGGAAGCATTCCGTCGCTATTTAGCGACGGAAATTATGCTTTAGCGACGGAATTAATTTGGCGCTACTTACATTAACGGAATTAAATTTCGGCTGCTGACTTGCTGCTAAAAACGAATATTCGACGAATATTCGTTTTAGCGATGGAATTTCGGGCGGAATTTAATTCCGTCGCTAAATAAAATATCAGCGACGGAATTATTCCGCCGCTGATAATTTATTTATTTTTTAATTTTTTTTAAGTTATCAGCGACGGAATTATTCCGTCGCTGATAATTTATTTTTTTTTAATTTTTTTTAAGTTATCAGCGACGGAATAATTCCGTCTCTGATAATTTATTTTTTTAAAAAAAAATAGATTATCAGCGACGGAATATTTCCGTCGCTTATAATTTATTTATTTTTTATTTTTTTTAATTTATCAGCGACGGAATTATTCCGTCGCTGATAATTTAATTTATTTATTTATTACTCCCTCCGTCCCAATCTAAATGTCCAAACTTTCCTTTTTGGGCGTCCCATTGAAAATGTCTCATTTCCAAAAAAGGAAACTTTTTTTCACTCTTCCACCCACTCATTCTCTCTCCTACTTTACTTTTACACTCACAACATTCTCTCTCCTAACTATTCCTCCCACTCATTCTCTCTCCTATTTAATTTTTCATACTCACAACATTTAAATTTTTTCTCTTTCCTATCTCACTTTTTCTCTTTCTTACCTCACTTTCCTTAATTCCCGCGCCGGACCCATTTTTGGACATTTAGATTGGGACGGAGGGAGTATTTTTTTTTAATTTAACAGCGACGGAATAATTCCGTCGCTGATAATTTATTTATTTTTTTAAAAAAGATTAGATTATCAGCGACGGAATAATTCTGTCGCTGAATTTTTTTTTATTTTTCTTCTATATACTTTCACTTGTTTAGTTTTTTATCTATCTTTTTTTTATAACTTTTTCTTAAAAAAAACCACTAATTAACAAAGGCTAAAATATTATTTTCTAGTCAATAAAAAATTTAAAAAAAATTAAAAAATAAATATACCCTCTTTTGACTTTTCTTCTATATACTTTCATTTGTTTAGTTTTTTTTCTATCTTTTTTTCTATAACTTTTTCTAAAAAAACCACTAATTAACAAAGGCTAAAATATTATTTTCTAGTCAATAAAAAATTTTAAAAAAATTAAAAAATAAATATAGGGTAGTCCGTCCCTCTTTTGACTTTTCTTCTATATACTTTCATTTGTTTAGTTTTTTTTTTCTATCTTTTTTTTCTATAACTTTTTCTAAAAAAAGCCACTAATTAACAAAGGCTGAAATATTATTTTCTACTCAATAAAAAATTTAAAAAAATTAAAAAATAAATATAGGGTTGTCCGTCCCTCTTTTGACTTTTCTTCTATATACTTTCATTTGTTTAGTTTTTTTCTATCTTTTTTTTCTATAACTTTTTCTAAAAAAAACCACTAATTAACAAAGGCTAAAATATTATTTTATAGTCAATAAAAAATTTAAAAAAAATTAAAAAATAAATATACCCTCTTTTGACTTTTCTTCTATATACTTTCATTTGTTTAGTTTTTTTTCTATCTTTTTTCTATAATTTTTTCTAAAAAAAAAAACACTAATTAAGAAAGGCTAAAATATTATTTTCTAGTCAAAAAAAAATTTAAAAAAAAAATTAAAAAATAAATATAAGGTAGTCCGTCCCTCTTTTGACTTTTCTTCTATATACTTTCATTTGTTTAGTTTTTTTTTTATATCTTTTTTTCTATAACTTTTTATAAAAAAAACACTAATTAAAAAAGGCTAAAATATTATTTTCTAGTCAATAAAAAATTTTAAAAAAATTAAAAAATAAATATAGGGTAGTCCGTCCCTCTTTTGACTTTTCTTCTATATACTTTCATTTGTTTAGTTTTTTTTTTCTATCTTTTTTTCTATAAATTTTTCTCAAAAAAACCCACTAATTAACAAAGGCTGAAATATTATTTTCTAGTCAATAAAAAATTTTAAAAAAATTAAAAAATAAATATAGGGTAGTCCGTCCCTCTTTTGACTTTTTTTCTATATACTTTCATTTGTTTAGTTTTTTTTTCTATCTTTTTTTCTATAACTTTTTATAAAAAAAACCACTAATTAACAAAGGCTGAAATATTATTTTCTAGTCAATAAAAAATTTTTAAAAAATTAAAAAATAAATATATGGTAGTCCGTCCCTCTTTTGACTTTTCTTCTATATACTTTCATTTGTTTAGTTTTTTTCTATCTTTTTTTTTATAACTTTTTCTAAAAAAAACCACTAATTAACAAAGGCTAAAATATTATTTTCTAGTCAATAAAAAATTTAAAAAAAATTAAAAAATAAATATACCCTCTTTTGACTTTTCTTCTATATACTTTCATTTGTTTAGTTTTTTTTCTATCTTTTTTTCGATAACTTTTTCTCAAAAAAACCACTAATTAACAAAGGCTAAAATATTATTTTATAGTCAATAAAAATTTTTAATAAAATTAAAAAATAAATATAGGGTAGTCCGTCCCTCTTTTGACTTTTCTTCTATATACTTTCATTTGTTTAGTTTTTTTTCTATCTTTTTTTCTATAACTTTTTCTAAAAAAAGCCACTAATTAACAAAGGCTGAAATATTATTTTCTAGTTAATAAAAAATTTAAAAAAATTAAAAAATAAATATAGGGTTGTCCGTCCCTCTTTTGACTTTTCTTCTATATACTTTCATTTGTTTAGTTTTTTTTCTATCTTTTTTTCTATAACTTTTTCTAAAAAAAAACACTAATTAAAAAAGGCTAAAATATTATTTTCTAGTCAATAAAAAATTTAAAAAAAATTAAAAAAATAAATATACCCTCTTTTGACTTTTCTTCTATATACTTTCATTTGCTTAGTTTTTTTTTCTATCTTTTTTTCTATAACTTTTTCTAAAAAAAACCACTAATTAACAAAGGCTAAAATATTAGTTTCTAGTCAATAAAAAATTTAAAAAAAATTAATAAATAAATATAGGGTAGTCCGTCCCTCTTTTGACTTTTCTTCTATATACTTTCATTTGTTTAGTTTTTTTTTCTATCTTTTTTTCTATAACTTTTTCTAAAAAAAACAACTAATTAACAAAGGCTAAAATATTAGTTTCTAGTCAATAAAAAATTTAAAAAGAATTAAAAAATAAATATAGGGTAGTCCGTCCCTCTTTTGACTTTTCTTCTATATACTTTCATTTGTTTAGTTTTCTTTTCTATCTTTTTTTCTATAACTTTTTCTAAAAAAAACCACTAATTAACAAAGGCTAAAATATTATTTTCTCGTCAATAAAAAATTTTAAAAAATTTAATAAATAAATATAGGGTAGTCCGTCCCTCTTTTGACTTTTCTTCTATATACTTTCATTTGTTTAGTTTTTTTTTCTATCTTTTTTTCTATAACTTTTTCTAAAAAAACCACTAATTAAAAAAGGCTAAAATATTATTTTCTAGTCAATAAAAAATTTAAAAAAAATTAAAACATAAATATAGGGTAGTCCGTCCCTTTTTTGACTTTTCTTCTATATACTTTCATTTGTTTAGTTTTTTTTCTATCTTTTTTTCTATAACTTTTTCTAAAAAAAACCACTAATTAACAAAGGCTAAAATATTATTTTATAGTCAATAAAAAATTTAAAAAAAATTAATAAATAAATATAGGATAGTCCGTCCCTCTTTTGACTTTTCTTCTATATACTTTCATTTGTTTAGTTTTTTTTCTATCTTTTTTTCTATAACTTTTTCTAAAAAAAACAACTAATTAACAAAGTCTAAAATATTAGTTTCTAGTCAATAAAAAATTTAAAAAGAATTAAAAAATAAATATAGGGTAGTCTGTCCCTCTTTTGACTTTTCTTCTATATACTTTCATTTGTTTAGTTTTTTTTTCTATCCTTTTTTCTATAACTTTTTCTAAAAAAAACCCACTAATTAACAAAGGCTGAAATATTATTTTCTAGTAAATAAAAAATTAAAAAAAATTAAAAAATAAATATAGGGTAGTCCGTCCCTCTTTTGACTTTTCTTCTATATACTTTCATTTGTTTAGTTTTTTTTCTATAACTTTTTCTAAAAAAAAAAACACTAATTAACAAAGACTGAAATATTATTTTCTAGTCAATAAAAAATTTTTAATAAAATAAAAAATAAATATAGTGTATAGGTTTAGGGTATAGGGTTTAGGGTATATGGTTTAGGGTATTGGATATAGTGTATAGAATATATTGGATAGGGTATAGGGTATAGGGTATAGGATATAGGATATAGGGTTTAGGGTATTTGGTATAGGGTATAGAGTATATGGTATAGGGTTTAGGGTTTAGGGTATAAGGTATAGGATATAGGGTATAGGGTATAGGATAAAGGGTATAGGGTATAGGGTTCAGGGTTTAGGGTTTAGGATTTAGGGTATAGGGTATAGGATATAGGTTATAGGGTTTAGGAATTAGAGTTTAGGGTATAGGTTTAGGGTATAGGGTATAGGGTATAGGATATAGGGTATAGGATATAGGATATAGGGTATAGGGTATAGGGTATAGGGTATAGAGTATATGGTATAGGGTATAAGGTTTAGGGTTTAGGATTTAGGGTATAGGGTTTAGGGTATATGGTATATGGTATAGGGTATAGGGTATAGGATATAGGGTGTATGGTATAGGGTGTAGGGTATAGGGTATAGGGTTCAGAGTTTAGGGTTTAGGGTATAGGGTTTAGGGTTTAGGGTTTAGGGTATAGGGTATAGAGTATAGGGTATAGGGTATAGGGTATAGGATATAGGGTATAGGATATATGGTATAGGGTATAGGGTATAGGATATAGAGTATATGGTATAGGGTTTAGGGTTTATGGTTTAGGGTTTAGGGTATAGGATATATGGTATAGAGTATATGGTATATTGTATAGGGTGTAGGGTATAGAGTTTAGGGTATAGGATTTAGGGTTTAATATTTGAATAGAGATAAATATTATTGATAATAAATATTATTATTGATATTAGGCATAATATTATTTTATAGTTTAAATTATTATTATTAATTATTTTTTATATCAAATATTATTATGTTATTACTAATTATTATTGTAGTACTAATCATTTACATTTATTATACAATTATTATTATTAAATAATTTTATTTGAATTTAAATGAATTAAATATTTTTTCAAAAAAAACTAAGTATCATTATTATCATTTATTATTAAGCCATTATCTTTCACATGGATCTCCATCTAAGCCATTTATAATAACAAATTTAAGTTTAATCCAATGGCTCACATTTTAACAAACTATTTCACTTGGATCACCATCTCAACCATCCATTCATATTAACACATTTAAGTTGAATCCAATGGCTCACACTTTAACAAACTATTTCACTTGGATCACCATCTCAACCATCCATTTATATTAAATCAATGGTCCAAATTTCTTACTCACACATCTCAAAAACTTTAACCCTTCCAACTTTTCTACATTTCTAAATAAAACAAAACCCTCTCTCTCTCTCTCTGTCTAAATAAAATCATTTCACATTATTTTCTCTCTTTATATCTAACTCCCTAATTTCTCTCTCTTCATTTTCACAAATCAAACCCTTCTCTCCCCTCTCATTTCCCTCATATCCAGCTCCTCCCTCACAGCTCCTTCTGCCGCCGTCCCCTCCGCCACCACTACCACCTCTCCGTCTCTCTGTCTCTCTCCATCTGCCTCCATCTCCATCTCTCTCTCTCTCAATCTGTCTCCTTTGCCTCCATCTCCATCTCCGCCTCTTCCTCCACCCCGCCTCTTCCTCGCCCCTCTTCTCAAAAAATTACCCCAAACCCGCCGCCCCTTCGATCCGCCCCCTTTACCGTCATTGACGTCTCCGGCCACACCACCACTGCCCCCTCATCGCCGGTTTCTGAGACGGAGAAGAAGTAGAAGTCGCCGGAGTTGCAGATCTGAAGCTTTCCCCTCTATTCCTCTTTTTTTTTTAAATGGTACCGTGTTTAAAATGAAATGTGGAAAATTAGAATCAAATATGTGTTTGTGATTTATGGAAAATTGGAGGTGAGTGGAAGTAGAGAAGGGATGAGTTGAAGGAAATGGAGACGCCATTGTTATACTTCATGTTGTGAAATTATTTTATGTCTAATAGAGATCACTGTACTAAGTTCTTTATTCATTTTTATTTTTTGACAGGGAAGCTCCACAGATGGTTACCTTACTGAAGGAAATGAAGGGTGGGCTGGATGATTTGAGCAGTATGATTAAGTCCATTCGTTGACTGACCTAAATTAGAATCAAATATGTGTTTCCAATTTGTGGAAAATTCTAATTTGAAAATGTAATTGTAATTAATGTATTTTTGATATTTTAATTTGATTTTTCAATATACTAGATTATTTTTATCTTTAATTTTATATTAGTTTAATTATTACTGTATTAATTTTAAGTAGCATTATAAATTAATTTATATAAAAAAATTATTTAGCATATATTATATATTTAAATATATATTAAAATATATTTTTAAAATCAGCGACGGAATATTCCGTCACTGAAATAAAAATTAAATAAAAATAAATTATTTAGCGACGGAATATTCCGCCACTGAAATAAAAATTTAATTAAAATAAATAAAATTTGCGATGGAATATTCCGCCGCTGAAATAAAAATTAAATTAAAATAAATTAAATCAGCAACGGAATATTCCGTCGCTGAAATAAAAATTAAATTAAAATAAATTAAACCAGCGACGGAATGTTCCTCCGCTGAAATAAAAATTAAATTAAAATAAATTAAACCAGCGACGGAATATTCCGCGGCTGAAATAAAAATTTAATTAAAATAAATTAAACCAACGACGGAATATTTCGCCGCTGAAATAAAAATTAAATTAAAATAAATTAAATCAGCGACGGAATATTCCGTCGCTGAAATAAACATTAAATTAAAATAAATTAAATCACCGGCGGAAATTTCCGTCGCTGAAATAAAAATTTAATTAAATTAAATTAACTCAGCGACGGAAATTTCCGTCGCTAATATCAAAAATCAGCGGCGGAATATTAATTCCGTCGGTAAAACCAAAATTATACCGACGGAAATTGAGCCATCGGAGCACTGCGACGGGCTGGTAGCGGCGGACCAGCGACGGAATTTTTCCGTCGCTGTTTAATTTTAGCGACGGAAATTTGGATTTAGCGACGGAAATTTCCGTCGCTAAAACCAGTTTTTCTGGTAGTGAATAGTGTCCAGATCATCTGCTAGGACAAGATGATTATCCCTTACAGATGATAAATCGTATCTGGCTGTGGGGTGTGAAAATTCCACGTGGAGAACAGCTTCGATCCCAAACACTAAGGAATATGGTGTTTGTCCAGTGGCTCCTTTCGGAGTGGTCCTGTCAGCCCAAAGTACCAATGGTAACTCATCAACCCATCTTCCCTTCTTTTGATCAAGTCTTTTCTTCAGGTGGTTCATTATCAGATTGTTACTAGATTCAGCCTGTCCATTGGCTTGAGGATGCACCGGTGTAGACATTATTAGCTTGATTCCCCATTTCATGCAGAAGTCTTGTGTTTTCTTGCTAATAAATTGAGAGCCATTGTAAGTACCCAAATCCGGATCGTTCAAATCCGTCAGAAAGTTAACCGAAATCCGTTAACTGGCCCGCTCCAGGTTAACCGGAACTCGTTAAACTCCCCGTTGCCGTGCCAACGAGACGTCCCCGGATCGCCCGCATCCCGACGCCGAACCGTACTTAACACGTGTCATCACACGTAAAAGCACGGCTTTCCCTGAAAAACGCATTTTCCGGCACTTTCCGGGGGCGTTTCGGACATTTCCCGGACTGTTATTTTAAAAAAGCGGACAAAACCGGGACCGGGGGACAAAATCCCACATGGCTGGTGACTCAGAGGGGCACGTGGCAGCCATGCCACCTCCCTCTAGTCACCCTTCAATCAAATTCAAAGGGAAAAGACCAAAATACCCCTGGTTTGCAAGCCTAGTCCCACGGACTCCCCGTGCACTTTTCCCGAAATTGCCAAGAAGTCCCCGCATTTCCAAAATACCCAAAAACCCCCTGGATTCAGTCCAAGTCCGTCCGGACTCCTACTGCAATTTTCACCTATAAATAGAAGTTGCTGTCAAAGCTTTCAAAAACAACAAAATTACTCCAAAATTTCACTACCCCTCGGCCCAAACTGATTTCACCCCTTCCGAGCCCCCGTTCTGTCTCGATTCGCGTGAAACCTTCGTATTTCGATCAAATACGCACCCTACTACTTCGAAACAACCTTTCGAATCACTTTCCGTGTCCCGTACACACCTCCCGAGCCAAAGGAGTCGACCCTAGCCATAGGTATAACTCCCTCTCTCTAAATCTCCCGTTCCGTCTCGGTTTACGCGCCAGTCGCTATAACCGTTTCGAACGTCGTCATCGAAATGTAGACGCTCCGTCTAACGGGGTCCGATACGTTTTAGCCCTCGATCCTCTTCTCTTTCCGTAAGAGAAGTAATCACGAGTTAAAACGGCGTTCCGACCCCGCCTGCTACTTTTATTGTCATTTATCAATTCCGGATCGATCGATCCGTTGATCGTCCTTAATTTCTCGTCATTTACAATTCCGAGCCGTTTGGCCTCGTTGATCGTCATTTACAATTCCGAGCCGATTGGCCTCGTTGATCGTCATTTACGAATCCGGATCGTTTGATTCCGTTGACACTGCTTTAAATACTGTCATTTACAAGTCCGACCCGTTTGGATCGTGATAGTATTTACTTTTCAAAGTCCGAGTCGCAACCCGATTCGTTGATCGCATATCATTTAATACGCATTTTTCCCGTAAAAATCGTTAACAATGTAATGCCCGGTTCAAAACCGGAGTTCGTCCGTCGAACTCTCTTTCAAAACGCGCGAAATGACGTTCGGCCTCCGAATGCTCATCTTCAAACTAAAAGCCGCCATTTGACACTTAAAATCATTTAATACGCATTTTTCCCGTAAAAATCGTTAACAATGACTCGCACGGTTCAAAATCGACGTTTGCCACGCAAACGCTCTTTTCAAACTCAAAATCGACGTTTGCCACGCAAACGCTCATTTTCGTCTCAAAACCGACGTTTGCCACGCAAACGCTCATTTCAAACTCAAAACCGACGTTTGTCATTCAAACGCTCGTCTTTTCAAACAAAGTCACCTAATCAAACGTTTGTCATTCAAACCAAGATTAAGCTTGTCATTCAAGCCCCCATTTCAAAAGACACACACACACACACACGATTTCGAGAAAGGTAGAAAGACTCGTCATGCGAGGCGTTTCGGGCGATCTCGTAATACTCTACCCGAAACGTAACTTGACCTCCGAACCTAACAATCTCTGGTACTAAAAGCTTTTTACTCGTTTTTGCTACCAATAAAAATGATCCCCTGTTTTCAAAGCCTTTTCCTAAGTTTTTGCTACCAATAAAAACGACACCTTTTCACAATAGCCGTTTCTCAACGTTTGGGCTCAAAATACAAAAACCGCGTGGCGACTCCTCATTTTGTTCCTTCCCATGAAGCGAGGTCTCAGACACCAACCCCCCGCGAAAGACAACCGCGTTTCGCGCCCCGCGCGAAATCCCGGGTAATTTCAGTTGGCGACTCCGCTGGAGACAAGATACTTTTTTCAAAATTCCCGATGTTTTCTAAAAAGCCTTCCGTGGGTCAAACTTTCGTTTACCCTTCCTCGTTTTCGTGTGTGTGAGTTCCTTTAAACCTCGAACGGTTTTTGTTTCAAAGGCATTACATTGTCAACTTTTCAAAATCTTACCATGTTTGTGCATCCCCATTCATGTTTGATTTTCATTGCTGTCTTTTGAACTGCGCATCATAATGCTTTAAGACACATTCTGAAAAATCTCTGTTTTACTCAGAAAAAGAATTTTAGTGACCGCACACTACGCGCACTTGCTGCCTCGGAACACCGCACTTCACGTGCACTTGCTGCCTCGGTACACTGCACACTATAACCCCTAACCCGGGATGGCCTTATCGCTTGCACTCCGATTGGTCTCGCACACCTTTCGGGGGCGCACGGGGTCGTCCCAAACATCCCATCCTCGCCCGTGTAAGCCATGCACTCTTTGTGTCACACTTTGTCCAAGACCCCGGTTGGTTTTTGGCTTAGCTCGTGTCATAAAGCCTAAGTGTATGTTTTTCACGCCGGGCCCCGCTCCGAGTCAAGCTCGAGAGTTTAAAGACCGAAGGTCGTTCCCGACCCGAAGTCTTGAGCTTTTCAGCCTTGACTTTGACGCGGAGCTCTGCCGAAAAATATACCCGAAGGTTCAATGTGACGCCGTGTCACCAAACCTCGCCGTATGTATCGTGCCAGCCACAACTTGGCCAACGCTAAAAAGCTAAGGTCTCTCGCACAAGCGAGTCAGGAGAGGTCATGCCCAAATTTTGGCACGATCCCCGCCTTAACTTAAGGACGTTGACTTCGACCGTGGCCCGTACGTCACACACGTTGAAAGTTTGCGTGATCAGCTAGCCTTAAGTTCACTTTTTCCTTTGTCGGTGGAACTCGCTTGCCTTATCAGACCTCGCTCGGGATAGTCCGTCCTGAGAAAGATGATCTACAATGGAAACGAGGGGCTTATAAGCGTAGTGACGAGATCCACTGATTAGAGCTCTAGGATTAGTTGCGAAAAAGAAGACTTGCTCTTTTCCAACCGATTAGGACTCTGAGAAAACGCGCTTAAGTAAACATTAATCGGTAATCGCACATTGCACAAGCCCGAAAACCTTGAGCCAAATACCCTTTTCCGAAGCCTAAACCCTTCCTTTCGTTCCTCGCAATGAGCGTAAAGTGGTTCGTATTTCCGGCCGGGCCGCCTTGCCAGATCACCGTAACGGCAACAGCTGACAGCTTCTTCGGTTCCCTCGCCTCACTGTAATTTCCGACATGTCTAGCTCATCGAGAAATCGTGACGGGAAGGACCCCGCCACCGGTAATGTATATGACATTGGAAGAAGCCATCCGGCTTGTGAGGTTCACAAGAGGCGTAAAGAAGATCGCAGAATTTCGTGGTACAAAGCCTTTCCGAATGAGCGTGGTATAGCAAACCTATCCCCCGCCGACGGTACTTTGTCCCGGATCGAGGATGACGATTCCCCGAAACCAGCTCACCAAACCTTCAATCAGTTCCTCCCCGCCAACTTACTTCTGATGCCTTCCAACCAAGGAAACAAATGACCTAGGCTCCATGTTGCCACCTCTCAGTGGCAACCCCGTCATTTTTGGTCGCCCCAAAGGCTACTCCTATCACTCAATACCACCAGCAAGACCGCCTGACCATCTCAGATGCCAATATCCTCAATACCCTCCCGGTTCATCCCGTTGCCTATACACGAATCTCTAAACACCGGGACAAACCCCGATACAGCTCGTAAAAGGCTCCCATATATCCACATATATCAAGCCTTCCACCTCCAATCACTACCGCTCACGTGGTAGCACCCGCGCCGAGCCTCACACCACCACCGGACCCAACCTTAGCCTCGGATGGTCGAGCAAATGAAAGACCTGAAAGCCACCATGAGCAGCTCAAAGCAGAAACGCTCAAATCCACGTATCCGGAATGGTCACGCCTCCCCGCCAAGTTCGTAATGCCGAGATGGACCGATTCGACGGAACCGAATGTCCTCAAACGCACGTCGACACCTACGTTCTCGGCATGAGAGCAAAAGGAGCAACCCTCCAAAGAAATGGCCGACCACTTCCAAAGATACGCTCAAAAGTTCAGCCGTTACGATGGTTTCGAGGGTCAAGCTCGCGGATCGCCACACCTGGGAACAGATCGCAACATCTTCCCGGAACGGCACAGATCCAACTTAGAGTGGGAAACAAGTCGCGAGGACTTAATCACCACCGAGCGTAAAGCGGATGAAAGTGTTGGGGAATTCCTACAAGAGATGGAGCCGGAAACTCTCCGAGATCATGGAGCCACTCTCCAAAGACGAATGTATGCGGATCTTCAAGTCCCGCTTAAGCACCGTCCATCGTAACTCTCATCGCCACAATTTCTTCCTGCATCTCCGGCCATGGTCAATGCCGGCCACAGCTTCGAGAAGGATCTCAAGGAAAAGTTGGCTACCGCACGCCCATACCGATACCGCTCAACAGCTTGCATTCAATCCCGCACCGGCCCCTAAGAAAGGGAAAGATACGTCCGTCAACTACGTCCATCGTGGACAACAATGGGTAATGTAAAACCCACCCCACAAAGCAACAATTCTACTCGTAAACAAATGCCGTACACTTCGACAAGTTGGACATGCCACCGAGCAAGATGCCGGAAGGGTTAATCAAGGAGGGTCTCCTTAAGCCCGTTGCCAATTACAAACCCAAAATTCCCGTAGCCAATGCGACAAGAGCAAATACCGCGCCTTCCATCGCATCACGGCCATACCACCGACAACCGTGTGGGGTTACGATACGAAATCCGTAACTTGATAGAAGAAGGCAAGTTGGAGCGCCCCGTGGCCCAATACGCGCCGAAACCCTTTTCCGAACAATAACAGCCGTGAATTCCATTGAGCGGGTGCCCAAGAGGATTGCCACAGACCGGCCCGCCTCTCTTTCACTGGATCCTCCTCTAATGTCCACATCGCCTACGATGTTTGTGATCGCTCCGCCTCGCCCGGAGTACGAGTCCCGAGAAACGGTCCGAGCAATCCTCCGAGAAAACAAAAGAAGAAATCCTCTCAACAAAGAATCGAGAGAAAGATACGAAGCCGGGGATGCCAATGTAGGTACACTTGGAGAACCCTCCGGAGGTTCGACTACTACGTACCGTACTCCACCCACCCTCCTTGCCTCCATGCCATGCAAACTTTAGAGCAGACAGGTGGAAAGCCGAAAAGTCCCGCCGAAACTAGAATTCGACCCCGGGACACCGGAATACCTCGCATCTTGGTAATCTTACCGCCGAAGCCTAACCCTCCGCGGATCGCCCAAGATTCAATTTGTCCAGCCTTCCGAGCTCGGACCGCAAAGGAAGATCAAGGTCGCCTTGGCAATCGCACTCGATCAATGTGCTAACCAAGGGCGGCAACCGCCACAGCAACCTCAACACACTCCCGAGGTTCCAAGAAAGGCTTTACCTCGCAAGAGGAAGACAGAAACGGATGGCCGGATGACTCTCCTTCTACGGATAGAGACGAGATCTACGACTCCCGTTTGTATGGCGCATGATCACGTTCGTGACGAAGACCTACCGAGAGATGCCTCGGGCACAACGAAGCTCAGACATCACTCTCAAACTCAACACCATATCACTCCCCGAGTATTGGTAGATAACGGGTCAGCCGTTAATGTCCTCCTCTCAAAGATGATGCGAGCTCTCCGCATCCATGAAAGCCATCTCGATTCCGTCACGGACTATCAAGGCCTACGACAACTCGTCTCGCCCCATCCCCGGGGACAAGTGACTCGAACTCGTTCGAAACCCAAATGGTGCCAAAGAAATTCCACGTGATGGACATTCCATCCGAGTTCACAGCTCTTTGGGACGCCTGCTACACCACATGAAAGCCATAGCTTCCACTCTCCATCGCGTGTTAAGTTCATTAACCTACAGGAGATCTTGAAGTCATCCGAGGGGATAGTTTCCTCATAGGAAACGAAGCCGAGACAAGAGCTGCTGCGTGTCCGCACTCGTGCACCGGGGTACCTCCTTCGAATCAACCAAGGGACTATCGGGGCAAATCTCATCGAATCCCTCGTAGTCCTGGAGATGCTAACTATGTAAACGTACTCGAGCAAAGTGCACTCGGCAAACCCGATACATCAAGTTCAACTGCCGTTTCCAACATTTGGAGGCAGATTGGAAGGAAACGCTGAACATCGCCATGATACGGGCACATAAACCCCCAGTCTCCAATCGGAGATTCGTCAGCATTCTCCAAACAAACTCTCTGGCCCCGCCAGGCGAAGAGATCTTCGTGATAAAGGTCAACAAGCACCGTCACACTCGGGATGAATGCATGGAAGTTGTATGGGATGTCCTCCACGAGGAACTACCCGCTGCACCCCTCTTCTCCAACGAAGAGCATGATGTTTTCCTAGCTGCTCCAACAACGCAACTGGATGCAATACGACCCTACACCTGGATTGAGCGATCAGATGACGATGAATCTGGACTCTCCGGAGTCGAGGACGCGGCACTCGCAAGCGCACCTCTCGCATTCACATGCTCGCTTTGAGGACGGAACTCCTTCCGATCAGTCACCTACGACCAAGGTTCCAATACCATGGAAATTGTCAAGCTCAACGTCCAAAGCATGCATGTGCCTATCCGACAATTGGAAGTTACCGGTTGACACGACGAAGAATCCTCTCGATCAAGTGATCGACGACGACTTCGTCAACATCATCTATTCCGTATATCCCGATGATACCAAGGATCCGGTCCTTATCGTCGATTCTCGCAATACCAAGGTCACCTCGACGATCGCCCGCTCATGGTAAACGAGGCTTTGGCCAAGCGAGCTCGTAGCTCATCACTACTTCCGAGTACTGCCCCAGCTGCAACCGGCCCGTGCCGTCGCCAAGCTTATACCCTCAAGCGCCGCCAAGGCCAAGGGCAACAAATAAGGAGACCAAGCTCCTCACCCCGCTACAAGTCGATCAACCTCGGGAACGCTTCCGGCAGCCTACCCCGAAACATCTCGCGAAAGTCTTCCCCGCAAGGCGTAGCCGCCTTCCGACATGGGAAATGACCACCTCAAAGATCAACATGCTCCAGCCGATTCTACTCCCACTGCCACGGCCCCGGATTCGTACATCCCGCGCCGACCGCTAGCTCGATAGACTTGGCGATCGAGCGAGATCACGAGACCGTCAACATTGCAGTATTCAATACCCCCGGGTCAATCAAGCGTATATGGGCAAACTTCTTGGTAATCGAGATCAAGGAAGGCCGCATGGAATGTCCTGGCCCGACTTCCTTCGTCAACGTAATCCAAGTGTTCCGCCATTCGGCGATTTGAATGTAATCACGGCTCGACACTAGTCGATGATGCGCACCTACGGAGACCGCTTAGCTCTCGCAAGGAAAGCCCTCATGGAACTAGCCGCCAAGAAAGTCGTCTTTGGGACGAAGATCAAGCTCGAAAGACCTACAGGACCAAGCCCTTAAAGTGTCACAGCAGCCTTCGTACAGTAAAGCTAGAGGCCACTCTAGACTCGCCGACCTCAAGAGTTTTGCTCATGGCAACTTCCCTGACTACCGTCTGCGTTCTCATCCAACCCCTCTCGCTGTGCAAGGGTGGTCAACGGTCCCGATGACCTAGGAGATGGAACGACACAGCGTAACGAATCCCGCCGCTTACCTTCCCGAGGAAAGCAAGTTCTCTCGTGAAAGCGACGACGAAGACGATGAAACCATTCTCTTCCAAGCCGGCATGAAGTCAACAAAACCGGACTCCCAAGGGTCCCGGGAGGATGGGAACGGATCATTTCGCACTTAAATTGAAAGGCCAACTCAGGGAGGAAGGTCTATTTAAAAACAAGAGGAGGATGGAAATTTCGTCTCGAGCAACTACTCAGTGGAAATTCCACGCCTACGCATTCGCTTACGTAAAACGATCAATCTGGGCAAAGAACCACCACACGGGCAGATGTTCGGGAAGCCGTGTACTCACCTTCCGACATACCCGCCACTCGCATAAAGCAAAGGAGAAAACTCTCCCCGATGGAGGTTTACCTAGACCGCCGCACGCAGCTCAAAGAAGCACCGGCTATTCTCACATGGGAAGAAACGCAGCACTAACTCTCGACGCAGCTCCGCCGCAAGAAGGTTGATCTCGGGGCCTGCAGCGGAGGAAAACTAGCAAATCACGAGTATCGCTGCACCCAACCTGCATGCCCCGAGTATGCTCAAGAAGAAGGAAAGGAACGCGATATACCGTGAAGAGATCAAGGAGACCGTTCGCTAAGCCGAGAACTCTCCAACCTCCCCGAGGGTTAGCAACACACGCTTCGCCTGTGCAACCATTGTTGTGCACTAACATTCGAACAATCATGCCAAACCGTAGGCTACTCTCCCCGCAGAGGCATCCAAGCGCATCCCGGGACAGTAATCCGCCAAGCCGCCGAAGCTCCCGGAATTCATCCACAATCAATGAGTTGAGGGAAGACATACGGCCCTATGCCACGAGGAATCCTCCTCTAACTATGGCTCAACTCAGAGCACTGCTCGTAAGGGACCAAACCCGATGTCACCGTCCTAACCCGATCGGGTCAAATCCATGCATTACCACCTAAGGCCACCAAAAAGCCGACGGAGCTGTAATTGCAATCCGGCCCCGAAGACGCAAATTCTTTGAAAGAGGACCCGATCCTCACTCACCAAGGCACTCAGCGAACATTTCCCTTCGTCTCTCGCTCACTTCCTCTTATCCTCACAAGCTCAAGCTAGAGGAAAGCCTGGCCCGTACCATGGTCCCCGTGGACGCAACCCCGCATGAAGTCATTCGTATGATCGGCAACATCCACTATGGCAACATAATCACCTTCACAGTATTTGGACCTTCCAAAATTTGGGGCCGATCACAATGAGCCGCTCTACATCACAGTCCACTGGACGAGCGTCGCCTTCCCCGCGTGTTGGTAGACTGAGGTTCCTAATGAATGTCTTGCCCGCCAAGATGATGGACCCGCTTGACATCAAGCCCACGCATCTTAAGCCTTCACCCACACTGTCAAGGCCTATGACTCTACTTCCCGTACAGCCTTCTGGGTTGCTACTCTCAACATCCGGTTCGGCAAGCGGGTGATCCCCACCGAATTCCAAGTGTTGGACATTCCAATCACTTTCACAGCCCATCCCGGGGCGTCCCCGGCCGCATCAAATCAATGGCGTGGCATCCACCCTTCATCGCTGCCTCAAGTTCATGCAAGGCAACGAGCTAACCACGCCTACTACGGCGATGGGCTACCACCGAGGGGACCAAAGACCAACGACATTCCAAAGTGTTAGAAATCAAGCATAATGACGACATGCCATTAATCGGATTCACTCGAGACCTCCAAGATCCAAATATGCAACGTGGACCTTCCACTGTCTCACGACCGATTCCTCCCGCCATGCGAGGATGATGAAACTCATGAACTTCATCCCAGATCGGGGCTCGCAAAAGGCCGCAAGGCCAACACCAAGTTATTGAAGTCAAGGACCACACCACGGTCCAGGCTTCGCTACGTGCCAACACCGCCGACATCAAGGAAGACAAAAGGCTCGCCCGCACCAAGGCGACACTCGCAAAAGGGGAACCTCCAACGGCACACCCAACCTCCGGCCTTACAAGCTTTGACCTCGCTCATTACTTCACCAAGGGAACCGACAGCGTAACCGAGGGGACCGACAAGGGAACCGACAGCAGAACCGAGGGACCGACAAGGGAACCGACAGCCAGAATCGAGGGGACCGACAGCTGAACCGAAAAGAACCGACAATGGAACCGATGAAGATGAGAAAGAAGCAGTGGATAGTCGCACCGAGACTACAGGAAGAATGGAACAAGCCTAGCACGAGACCTCAAGCGTTTCGTAGGACTCAAAGCTAATCCGATAAGGGAGCGTTCCTCGACATCACAGCCTCTACCTCGGACCAACCGCCACCACACCCAAAGATGAGTACACATTCAAGGGAATCCTGCACTTGGAGGATCAACTCAAGGTACTCTCCATGGGAGACAGATTGTTCGGATCACCGCCGAGGCCACATTCGAGACAAGCAAGTCCAAAGCGTAAGGAACCGTAATTCATAGAAGACGCTCTCGCTGACCACTCTACGTAGTCTGGTTTGAAGAAGTCATGGAGTTGCCAAACTTGGATCGACTGGGCTCCGACAACAAAGCATAATCGCCATGATAGGGACAAGCAGGCTGCTCTCGATCCCCGCACCCTCATCAAGCATCCAAGAATGCCACCGAAGAATTGGGTAACTTTCACCGACCAAAGGCAAGCCAGTGTAATTGGAAGACAAGCCGGGCCCGCACCCACATCTCCCTAAACCCGGTCTCAAACCCTCTCGAGTCACCCTCGTCGAGTCCAGCCCTTCCGAGTCATCCAACGGCCTTACGCCGGAGGACTATAATGTTGTAGCCAATCATGTATTCCCGTTCTTGTTTAATGAAAAGTCTCGACCTTTCTGAGTATCCTCTCATTGCCACTTTAACAACCGATAAGTTAACAAACAACTTAAAAGACGTTAATAATTCAATTGATAAAGAAGGCATACATTAAACGAACAATACATTAAAGAAGTTCTCGAGCGTGTAGTTGACCAAGAGGACAACCGGCCCAAGCCGCCGAAGAGGTTATGACCAAAGTGAACCCGGGGTCGCGCAAGAGCCTAAAGAGACACAAGGGGCGCTTTTCGCCGATGCGTAAAAGAAGCCCCGATAAGCTCTCCTCCGGAGTATGTTGACGTGTTCGCCCGGTCATACCAGATATGCCAGACTCGATCCTCAATCGTGGAGCACGTAATTCCCCGGATCCCGAATCCAAGCCTGCCAAATGTAACCGCGCAAGATCAAGCCAGAGTGGTCCTTGCAAGTTAAAGAAGAAATTGAGAAAATGCTCCGAGTTGGTTTCATCGAGTGATTGAGTACCCGACTTGGCTCTCCAACATCGTGACGGTCACCAAGGCCAACGGAAAGGTCGATGCCGCGTAGATTTCCGGGATCTCAACAAGGCCAAATTTCTAAAGATGATTTTCCACCGCCTAACATCGACATGCCGGTCGATACCACGGCAAATTTCAAGTAAAGTCCTTTGTGGACGGGTTCGCCGGATACAACCAGATCAAGATGTCCGAGGAGGATCGTGCCAAGATCGCCTTCACCACTCCATGGGGGACATACTGTTACACTGGCCATGCCGTTCGGTCTAAAGAACGCGGGGCTACTTACCGGCCGCAAATGCCTCTCTTCCATGACATGATTCACAAAGAAATCGAAGTATATGTCGACGACATGATCATCCACTCCAAGGGATCGACATGCAACACATGACAGATCCGAGGAAGTTCTTCACCGTACTCGTAAAGCACTCCATGAGGCTAAACTCGCAAAGTGCACCTTCGGCGTCAAGCGCGGCAAGGTACCGGGGTACATGGTTACAGTAAAGAGGTATCGAAGCCGATCCCAGAAAATCAAGGCCATCATCGACATGAAGCCGCCTCAAACCCCGATGTAAGTGAAGAGCTTCATGGGAAGACTTCAAGACATCGCCGCTTCATCAACCGCTTGTCATCTTCTCTCGCGAGCCCATGTTCAAACCGATGAAAAAGAATGCCGACATCAAATGGGACTCCGAGTGCCAAAACCTTTCGAGAAAATCAAGACCTACTTGGTTAATCCCCCAATTTTCTGCCCGCCACATGAAGACAAGCCACTACTCATGTATCTTCCGACAGATGTACACGTCAATCGGAGCACTGTTGGCACAAGAGCAGAAAGATTCCAAGGTTGAGCATGCAATCTACTTCGTAAGCCGAAGCTTCAAGGAAGTGAACTCGGCTACTCAAAGCATCGAGAAAACTTCAGTACCGCCTTGGTATGGGTAGTCGGAAAACTCAAACACTACATGCAGTCGCATTCGGTGCTCCTGGTCTCCAAAGTGGACCCCGTCCGATATCTCTTTGACAAGCCATCCCTCGTCAATGCGGCTAGCCAAGTGGTCATTATTCCCGCCGAGTTCGACATCAAGTACATGGTCGAGAAAATCAACAAAGGGCGAGTAATGGCGGTCGCTTGCCGACTTCCCGAGCAAAGCCAACCTAAGGGTCCCGATCCGCAATTTCCGACGACGGAATCTTTTCACTTGACAGCGCAAACCGCCGGCAACTCTTCTTCGATGGGGGCAGCCAACAAGAAGGGGAATGGTATTGGAATGCTCCTTGTCGATCCCAAGGACGAGCATACTCCCATAGCCATCAAGGCGAATTTTGAAGCGACCAACAATGCGGCGAGAATACGGATCTTGTGCGGCGAGGTTTGGAAAGCCGCCCTCGCGCGCAACATCTCGTAGGCGGATGTATATGGAGACTCGGCATTGATCATCAATCAAGTATCCAACAAATGGAAGACGGTAGATTCTCGCCTTCAAGTACCACGCGTACATGGAGGAACTCATTGCTTCGGTTCAAGGACATCTCTTTTCACTATTTGCCAAGCAGACGAGGAACCGCCGCGAGATGCCACAGCAACCCTCGCCTCTCTTGTCGAAATTCCCGATGGGAAAGCGGTAAGAACCCCTCGGAATAGGCGGACGGGAAACACCCGCCTATTCTTTGTGAGATCGAAAAAAGAAAAAGAAATGATCGACGAACCCTGGTACAATCAGATTTACCGGTACCTCCAAAGCGGAGAAGCTTCCTTCACAAATGAAGATGGAAAATACAAAGAAGGGATCAAAGCCAAAACATGATGGCATTAAAACGCACGGCATCCCATTTCGTCATTACAGGGGGTATGTTATACAAGAAGCGCCACCAAGGGCCACTCCTTCGGTGTGTAAACAAAGAAAAAGCCCGGCGAGCTAATGAACGAAGTTCTACAAATCAACTGCGGTCCACACACATGAGCGCCCGAGCATTGAAATGTATCATTCTCAGAGTATGGGATACTATTGGATATCAATGGAAATGCAGGCGCATCCGGTTCGTCAGAAGGCTGCGACAAATGTCAACGGTTCTCCAACCTCAATCACATCCCTCCTCATGAACTCTATTGCATGACTACGCCATGGCCTTTCGCCACATGGGGAATCGACGTCATCGGCAAGATCACTCCTCCGAGGAGCAATGGTCACGAGTTCATTTTAGTCGCGATCGACTACTTCACCAAATGGGTAGAAGCCGGATCGTACAAGGTACTGAATTCTAAGAAGGTGGCCGAGTTCATCCGAGAGAACATCATGTGCCAATACGGAGTGCCCAACGAGATCATCTCCCGACAATGGGACCCACTTTGAAGGAGATTGTGACCAACTGCGGCCAAATTGAGTCACACGTCACAAGTCTTCTCCTTACGAGACCACAAACCAATGGTGCGGTAGAGGCGGCCCAACAAGACTCTCGCCATGATAATCGGAAAGATGACCACCGGAGGTCGGGAGGCGGCCGAAAAGCTACATCTAGCCCTGCGGGGATACCGAACATCAGTCGGAACCGCCACGGGGGAGACTCCGTTCGCACTTACCTACGGAATGGAAGCGATGTTGCCGTGGAATTGGAAATTCCATCCCTCGAGTCCTCTTGGAAAACGGGATCAATGAAGTCGAATGGCTCTGAGCCGTCACGACGAACTTGCTCTACTCGACGAGCGCTTGATTGAAAGCCATGGAACACACTCGAGCCTACCGGAGCGGGAATGGCACGAGCATTCGACAAGAAAGTCAAGATCCGAGACATCGAGAAGGCGACTTGGTGCTAAAGGAAAAGCCTCCTCACGCAGACCAATCCCCTCGGAAAGTGGGAGCCTACCTGGATAGGACCGTTCGTGGTACAAAGAATCTTCTCCGGAGGAGCCATGGAAACTAGCGAGACTTGGACGGAAACCCTTTCGTTAATCCCGTGAACGGAAGCAAGCTCCGCGAATACTTCGTTTGAGGAAGAGCACGAGTCAACTCTCCTTCCCCATACACCGTCCCCTCGGTAAATTAAAAGTGCTAAAGAGTAATACCCAGCTGGATACATTCCCGCTAATGATCCGGAGTAAAAAGCGAGTCGCACTTCTTTTGTCTTTGTTTTTCTCAAATTCACCTAAAAGTGTCGAACTACGGTGACTGAGCCCCTTAGTCCAATTGTAAAAGGGAACGTAGGCGGCCATCATTGGTTCGGTCTAAAAAACAAAAAAATACAATAAGCATCAATTGCTTGTGTTTTGAAAAACTCTTTTCATTTAACCTACAAATTCATAACGGTTAAAACATTCTTTGATGAGTTCAAGCACGAGTCGACTCTTTGACTCGCTACACGCTAGCAAAACTACAATAAAACATTAATCAATTAATGTGTACGCAATGACAATGGGTGGATACTGCGGGACGGCAAGGTCAACCTAGTTTCCGTACTAGGTCCTTCATCCTTCTTCCCCTTCCCTTTTCCCAGCGAGTGTTCTTCACCTTCGCGGGAAATATTCCGGTAGGCCTTCTACTGGCTCGGGGACTCTTCCCGACGCCTCCGTCAAGCTTTGTGGCATCCAACGCGACCCTTTCTCTAGCTACGTCTCGAGCCACCTCGCTTCGAGCCATCATTGCGGTGCTTTGATTGGCCTCCCGATCGGCCTTGCCACATAATCAGCCATGGCATCGCCGTACGATTCCCGGGGTTAGCCCGCTTGTCCTCCTCAAGGTCCGAGTCAGTCTGTGTGATCGGCACCCAGCGGCTCACTCCGTCTCCACAAGATAACCATACGTGTCTCCCCCATACACTCTTCGTACCGGTTCGGATGCTGCGTCGACGAGACGGTGCCCTCTCTCGGTGAAAGAGAACCACAGCGGGAAAGGACGTGTATTGCCACCACCGGGTGATCAGCCCAATAGCGTCGAAGGATCTTCCATTCGCAGAGATCCCACCTCGAGGTAGCGGCATAACTCGGATCGATCGGTGGCATCTGCTCCGGCCCGTCTTTGCCCTGAACCAATGATGGAATATAGAAAGGCGTGCAGACGACCCAGGCTCTCGGCGGTCAATAGACCCTCACTGAGCGGTCTGCCAAGTCTGTAACTTCCAATGGGGAACCCACCATCGCAAGTGATGCGTGCAAAGTCGGCCATCCCGAGCTCCGGCTCGGCTGATCGCCCCCTATCACCGGAAGGACGTCGCGAGAAAGACCAAGCGTCACAAGACATTGGCACCTCGGGCATCATCTGCGGCCTCTCCCTCGGCCACATGGTCGGCATAGCGGGACTCCCTCCCCACATGTATCGGCTACTGCGGTCGCCATCCAGGCCTATGCCCGGGAACGTCTCGCCCAAGACCAATGGCACGATGTCTCCCCACTCCGGCCTTTGCCTCACCGGGTCCGGTCTGTTTGTGATGGCACACGCCCGAGACGTGAATGTGAGCGAGTAGCAATCGCGCACGAGCAAACGCGTCCCACGAAAAGACGCTCCCTCGGCTCAGGCAAATCTTTCGGGCGGTCCCGAAATGTCAACGTAATCGGAATCCTGTATCGGCATCCCGTATGCTTCTCAGTAGAGATACCCAGCAAAGACACTAGCTTCTCAACGGTGGCCGTACCACCGGCATACGGAAGAACTAGGCATTCCATCTCGGGTCCTCCCGAGAATGGCCGGAAATCTTCAAACGTAGGAGTGATTTCGTTGTACGAAAAGCTGTACACATTCCTCCGTACGTCCCGAGAACCGAGACGCGGCTCTCAAAGATCCCAATCTGGCATGAGCTCCTTGAAAGCCCAAACAGATTTAATCCCGTAACGGACCTTCGAAAAACCTTTTGTTACGCCTCGTGTGGTTCCGTACCCACGGCGAAAGTTGTCCAAATATCGCTCTTGCATCCGAGACGATAACTTGGGAAAGGGAGCCATGTCGAGGAAAATGAAGGGAACCTTAAGAAATGGAAAGGAATTCAGCCGGATGAACAAAAAACTATGCGCGGTTTCTTAAACAATTGCAAAGTGAAGCGCAATTTAAAGAATCTGGAAATTCATTCCAAGTCCGGCCGGACTCCCTCTGCGATTGACTTGGTCAACTCTGCGGCCATTTGCCCTAAATTGGAAACATTTCCAAGCCACTCCTGTTCACCTTTGAGAAATCTGCGTCTTGCCCATGGTTTCATGCAACAAATATCGAGTATCCCTTCCGCCAGGGCTCGTGCAACAGTGCAAATAATTAATAATTAGTGCATACATGCTTAATTTTTGACCCGTTCAATTTTTAATGCATTTCTCATTTTATTTATTTTTGATTAACCTACTTCCTTATTTCCCAAAAATAACGAAGGTGATCACGAGAATAAATATGCGAAGTACGAGTTCCGCCCACGGGCGCCTTTTTGCAAATACGGTTCAAATCAAAATTTGTTCCGACAAATACATTGCATTTTGTCTAAACAAAGCGGTAAAGAAAGAAAGCGATAAAATAGGACTACTCGAGGTCTGCTCGTCATCCGTACACTCGACGTCTTTGCTCATGCCGCTGCAGGATCCGTCGCAAACAGGAACTCGCCGAACTCCTCCGGTAGGGAATAGGCGAAGGGCCTCCTCGGAGTACGCGAACTCGAGGACTCCCCTCTCGCGCCCGAGTGCGCGAAGAAGGAGCTCCAAATCCAGCCGTTCCGCCCGCGAGCGCCGAACCCCTGTGTAAAGTCCTCCCCAGTTTGTGGGAGCGGGCGAATCTCTCGGCCTAGACGGCCCCCGATCACGGACGTCCACGCTCCTCAGGAGGCGCACCGCATGAACTCCACGAGCCTCCTAGCGTAGGCGGACCACCCGTCCACCGGCCTCATGGCGTCATTGTACGTACGGCCGGATACCTGCCGAACCGGGAAAGTCATCGAAAGCGAGCGAAAGTACGGATGCAACATTTGCGAGAATGCTACTATCAAATGCGAGAAAATCAAAAAGGTGCTCACCGAAGCATTGGGGTCCGCCTGTATCGTGGTCTCGGCTCGGCGGAGCGGGATCACAAGTCGCCTACGCGAACCGTCCGGCCCCTCGTACGCTAGCCTGGCTCGCGGGACCAGGAAAATCTCGAGGACCTCAGGGGACCTCGCCCTCTCTATCTTTGTACTGCGGGCTCCTCGGCCTCATCCTCAAGAAAACATCATAGGCGGCCCCGCTATGATGTACTCGGTGTAATACACGCCACAGTATGTACCCCTCCCGGCTCGATCCGTCGGCATCTCCCGGGGATGCTTTGCATGTACAAGGAGGATCCACCGGCACCGAGGGAAGAGACCCACTGCCTATGCTTTGACGAGTCACCCTCTCCCCCGGATACATGGCGTCACGGTGAAGTCCCACCGGGAGCTTCCGCCTCCGTGTAGTCTCGGCGGCAATGCACCGCGACATGATCGAACCTACTCCACCGGGTCGGTGGATCCTCTCGAGAGAACTCCTGGTTCGGTGCCGGAGATATCTCCTCGTATGACACTCGAGTGCCAACTCTCGAAGAGACCGCCCTCTTCGCTTTCTTACGCCAAACCCGGCATGGCGGGGAACGAGGGGACGGTACGGCTCCTTGATGTCCCAAGCACAACGAGACCGAACACCTCGTAGCACCCGGACACCGCCAAGAAAATGGAAAGTTATGTCGGCTACAAAGCGAGATACATACGAGTACATAAAAGAGGCAAGGAAGAGAAAAAGTATGTGAACTTACATCGAGACGGGCGTGAAGCGGCTAAAGGAGTGCTCCTCTCCCGCGAGAACTGTCCGAGGAATGGTAGAGCTCGGCCGGTCCGGCCTCCCCCACGCAAACCCCCTCACGGCATCCAAGTCTACCGGCGGCCGAGCAAAGGGAAGTGACAAGACGTGTCGAAGTCGGGAATAAAGTCGGCCCGGCAGCGCAAACCAAAGGAACCCTCGAGCCGGGCGCTCCGCGGTCATCCTCGAGGACCCGGCCCGGATAAGCGGCGACACCCGCCTCCGAGATGCCTCTCCATCGGCTGTACCGAATGCCTAAGCCCCTGGCATCGGTAATATCAAAACCCAGCCGGCCCGGACAAGCTGCTCAGGGGTGTAACCATCAACCAGCACCGGCGTGTTGCCATAAGTCGGCAACCCGGTGATAGCGGCAAAATCCGTGGGAGTCACCGTCGCCTCCCCCCATCACAGAAAATGGAAAGTGTGGGTCGTATCCCACCGGTACTCGCTCGGCGCAACGTACATGGACACTCCCCTCGGCGTATCACTGTCGCATTGCAGCCGGACTAATAAACCCAGCCAACCCGGAGTCAAGCACCGCTGCGCGGACTCCTCTCTCTCCTCTCGAGCCACGTCAGGGATAATGTCCCACAATGCTTGCACCGCCTCAAAGGCACCCGACTCTTGGTTATGAGTATTAACCGTCCTGTCCCCTATGGGACAAACGGCCAGAAGCAACGTCAACAAAAATGCACCAACGCATGTCGAAAAGGATGCAATGCGGAATACGGTTCTCATTCATTTCCCTACGTATATTCAAATCATTTCGAAAACTCCGTCGAATCCGGAACTTTCAAAACATTTCGAAAACTCCGTCGAATCCGGAACTTTTCAAAACATTTCGAAAACTCCGTCGAATCCGGAACTTTCAAAACATTTCGAAAACTCCGTCGAATCCGGAACTTTCAAAAACTTTCAATTCTTTCGAATTCGAAAATTTCGAAAACTCCGAATCCCGAATTAAAGCTACTTTAATTTTGGAAAATGCATCTAGACATAGAATTTTGCAACCAAAATTTTTATGTCATCCACCCATAGTGTCAATTGAACTACATCCTAGTCAATTTCGACAAAGGTTCATAGAAAGTCAAAAGCCCCAATTCGGGCACCAAAATCCCTAAGTTCATTCCTAACAAATTTCTAACATTTAAAGAATGCACATTCTTAAAATTAATGGAATTTGTAGGAAGCTTACTTGTCTTTCGATCCCATCCTTGGAGTTGTGTCTATCCCTCGCCGGATAAAACTCCACCGGATTCAATGGGGTGAACAATGGTTCGAATGGTCCGAACCAACCGTGTTCTTTCGTCATCGGTCCTTCCGTGGCGAGCCATTGGTCCTCCTTCACCCTCCATAGCAAATTTCCTTCACAAATTCGAGCAAACCTTGCAATTTGGGTTGGATTTTTCTCTCCTTTCTCTCTCTCTCGTCGGAATTAATGGAATAAAATGGCGAAGCTCAACTCTTCTGGGCCTCTGGGCGCCGATAACAACTTTGGTCAAATTCGGTAAAAGTCCCACGGGACTCTTCTTGCACCAGGAAAAGATTCCTTCCATT